>OVBJ01000179.1:0-82087 GCA_900406535.1 Noccaea bulbosa | reverse complement strand
TTTCTTTTTCTTTTTGATTTAAAAAAATTCATTAATTTGTCTAAGAAACTTACTAAGATCTACTAATAATCATGGCCTAACTACAGGAAATAATTTTTTTCTTCTTAAAAATTGTACTGTACCATTCTACCAGTAGGAATAAAAAGGTTTTTGTCGACACGAATAAAAGTATTGTGTTTAGTAAATTTACTATATTAAATCTATCTTAAATAGAATTT
Source organism: Noccaea bulbosa (assembly GCA_900406535.1). NCBI lineage: Eukaryota > Viridiplantae > Streptophyta > Magnoliopsida > Brassicales > Brassicaceae > Noccaea > Noccaea bulbosa. The sequence continues at coordinate 81,869 of OVBJ01000179.1, read as the reverse complement.
ACACTTCACATATGATAGAAGGGGGATTGAGCCAAAGGAAATAGATTGAGGTGTGATGTGTTAATTTTAGGATTTTTGTGTGGAAAATATATAGAGAAATATCGTTTATTTTTTATATAATTAAGATGGAGAAAACAGTTTCACGAATCCGAAACACTTCAATACTGTCATATACTTTTGTTATCATTTGTATCATATGTTCCTACTCCCTCTATTCCTTAATAGTTGATGTTTAAAGAAAAATGCATCTGGACATTATTTGGATGTATCTGGACTCAAAACATATCCAGATACATCCAGATACATCCAAACACATTTTTCCTTAAATATCAACTATTAAGGAACAGAGAAAGTATTTATTATCCATTTTTTGTGGGCAGCCATTACCAAAATGAGTCTCATCTCTTTTCTGTTAATTTTTGTTTGATTTCTTTCCAAAATGACATGGTTAGGTGATCATTATCCTTAAAAAAAATGTATCAATCAAACTAACGCAAGTAAAAAAAAAAAAAAAAAACGCAAGTAAAAATGCGAACATGGATGTCTCTTGCAAGGTCGAAGTCCTTGTTAAAGAATGGGCAGTTGTTGGAGTAAGCAATTAAGCATGTTGCACTTGAGACCATCAGATCATTCATCGGTAAGCGTTCCTTGCAGCAGGTTATGTGAGGAAGTAATTCGGCATTCAAAGAACATATGCTAAAAGCTAAATGTTGCCTCACCCATCTGAGCTACTAAGACATATGCTTAGCTAGGTTCATATATCTTAGGATCGGCCCGAGAGATGATAAAAACAAAACAAGAATTTAGTATGACATGATTTACCTAAACATGAGTGACTATTCTAGCTTAAACACTTACGACACATTAGGTTTGATATTTTAAAATCACAATTCACAAGTATATGTTATTATAAATGAATAGCTTAACCGTATTTTTCATTAGATATATAATTACCATCCGAACAAAATTTAAATAAAAATAATCATTAATGCTAACTTAAATGAATTGTATTTTTAGTATCAGATTGCACTTAGATTTACTATTTCGATTAAAAAGTTATATTTACATCACACCGTGAGGTCCGCGACCACACACCAACTAATTTGTTTTTGTTGACCAAAAAAAAAAATTTCATGATTTTTGTTGTTTTCCTTCTTTTCACTAGTGCAATGTCTTGTGTTTACCTGTGAAGATTATAAATAGACCACAATTATTTGAGAAACTATTATACGGTACAAAAACTATTTTCGGTGTTATATTAAACAATTAATAAACACTATACTATTAAATAGAGTGTCAGAAATATTTATAAAAAGAAATAAGAAAGTCGATTTACGACTCTCACGGTAGCTCTGTCGTTTTCCTCAGTGAGAGAGAGAGAGAGAAGCAGGTCTCATGGCGAAGCAGCTTCTTTCCCAGCTTCCGATGCCCTTTTACCTCCACAGTCGCTGCTCCCTCCGCAACGGTGCCGTTTTGTAGCTTCTTCTCCGAAAATGCCGCAACCACATTCCTCCAATCTCTCACCGACGGTTTTTTAGGTTTGCTCTTCTCTGCCTCTCTCTCTCTCTCATTATCTCTCAGTTTCGAACTCAAGAACTCATTTTTGTGTGTGTCTGTGGTGTTTAATCGGCCTTAAGCACTTGATGGTTTTTTGGTTTTCCTTTCATTTTCGCAAATGTGAGGAGAAATGATTCGGAAATTTCACCAATTATTGCAATAAAGATTCGAGCTTTAACAAGACAAAAAAAAATTGAGATTTTTATTGTTGTTAATTGGGCATGTGGTAACAGAAAAGAGTCGGTTTTCATGATGTGGATACCTTTCTTTTCAAAGCTCCACCCCTAAAATTTCATTTTCGTGTCAAAATTGACTTTATTTAGTTTGGTGGGTCGGCAGGCGATTTTCACAATTTTTATAAAAAAACGTTGAAGATTCGTATAGAGTTTCACTTTATTAGCTGACTAAGTTTTTTCTTTCACTTTTTTGGCTGCTTTTTTCTTCAAATCTTTATATGTCCGGAAAGGTACGGTTAGTGTTTGCTCACAACAACCATGGTTTGAGAGTTGAGATAAAACTGATCATTGCTGTTCCCGTTTATCTTCAGATTCTATAGAGGAAGATAATTTTTTCTAAGGAGCTTGTCAATGGAGCATTACGAGGTTCTTGAGCAAATTGGGAAAGGGTCCTTTGGGTCAGCTCTTCTTGTGAGGCATAAGCATGAGAAGAAACTGTAAGAACTTGTCATCAATTTAAAATGGAAACTGGAAAGAGACTTTAACTCTGTCTGCAAATTGATTCTGTGTTATGTTCTGTTCTTTTGTTGTTTTTTTTTTTATGTCTGAAGGTATGTTTTGAAGAAAATAAGGTTAGCTCGGCAGACTGGTAGAACAAGAAGATCTGCTCATCAAGAGGTTGATTCTTGTCTCTTCTCCAACACAATGTGTTTCAGACGCACACATTTATATATTTGCTTTCATGAAATCTTATGATGACTCTTCATTTGTTTGAGATTTAAACTTTTTTTTCCAATAACTCTTATGGATAATAATTATCTGCAGTATGAAGTTCTATTAGACTGTTAATTAGATTGATCAATCTTAGTTTAACCACTAGCTTACTTGGAATATGAGTGTGCGCTTGTAATTGAAAGCCACAGTGTTATTGGCGTCAAAAGAAATGCCACAGATGATGGTTTTGTGACTTAACAGTTTTCCTTGTTATCTCTCTTTGTAGATGGAATTAATCTCAAAGATACGAAATCCGTTTATCGTGGAATATAAAGATTCTTGGGTTGAAAAAGTACGTTCTTCAGGACTCTATGTTACTTCATTACAGGTTTATTTTGTATACATATAAAAGTATATAATCGATTCTCTGGCGTGTGTTTTCAGGGCTGCTATGTGTGCATTGTGATAGGCTACTGCAAAGGCGGTGACATGTAAATTGTCGTTTCCTTGTCAGAAAATTTGGTCCATTCTTGACTCTGAAAGGGGTTCTGATTAACTGTTTCCTCTGCATTATAGGGCCGAAGCAATAAAGAAAGCCAACGGTGTAGAATTCTCTGAAGAGGTAGGTGTTAGACACCTCTGATCTAGTGTCTGTTTTCTGTAAGATAATTAGTACATGAAGTTCTNTTCTTTTTTTTTTTTTTTTTTTTTTGCTTTGTTTTCAGAAACTCTGCAAGTGGCTGGTACAACTCTTGATGGCTCTTGAATACTTGCATGCCAGTCACATTCTCCATCGTGATGTCAAGGTTGGTTGTGATATCTGGTTCTGAGCATAACCATGAAGGTTAATAATCTCCGTGTTAGAATCATATTGATACAAAATCTACTGGTTTGATTCAGTGTTCAAACATATTCCTGACAAAGGATCACGATATACGTCTAGGTAAGATGCTTAGCCAATATGTCAATTTGTATCCCTTTTTTGAAATCGTCTATAAAGTTGAGCTCAATGACTTATGCAGGTGATTTCGGACTTGCCAAGATCTTGACATCAGATGACCTTGCTTCTTCAGTAAGCACTTTTGGACTTCTCCAATGATTTGTCTCTGGTCTCTCAGGCTCTGAAATGATTTGTTTTAAAATCAGGTGGTTGGAACGCCAAGCTACATGTGCCCTGAGCTTCTTGCTGATATTCCCTACGGCTCAAAGTCTGATATTTGGTCGCTAGGCAAGTTCTCATCCATGGCTAAGAAACTAACTTTTATCTCTAGATAACAAAAATGCTAATCAGAGTCTATTCTTGTTTACAATTATGTTCAGGGTGTTGTATGTATGAGATGACGGCTCTGAAACCGGCATTCAAAGCCTTTGTAAATTCTTCTCTATCCACACCTTCAAGATCATGTTCCTTTGTCTTATGTTGATGTCATTCTAATACTCGTTACAACTTACTGCATTTTAGGACATGCAAGGGCTGATCAACAGGATAAACAGATCGATAGTTGCTCCACTTCCTGTGCAATATTCTATTGGCTTGTAAGTATAGATTCTTATTTGTCACGTGAACTTACTTTGAATCGCGCAACAACCTCCATATGATTTGCGTTCCTGTTTTCTCCAGTCGAAGCCTGGTTAAAAGCATGCTCAGGAAGAATCCAGAACTCAGACCAAGCGTACGCACAATTTTGTTGCATTTGTGATCATTATACCCTGAGGCCTGAGCTGTGCAAACCTGATTCTTAACATTTCTCTTCTTCTCTGTAGGCTTCTGATCTTCTCAGACAGCCTCTGCTTCAGCCCTACGTTCAAAAGGTTCTTCTCAAGCTGAGCTACCGAGGACACGACACATTGTCATCCCAATTACCAGAACCTGAATCCACAAGGAGAAGTAGCTATCCTGAGCAGAGAAGGCGTCCGTCTGGCAAAAGCAAAAGCTTTGGTCCAAGCAAGTTCGTGGTTGACCAGGATGATTCTGTTTCTTCTGTTAAACCCGTGCACTCGTATTTGACCCGACGCATGCCAGTGGATTTGTCTGCCAATGACGATGGTAGAGTCGCTGTTCGTAGACCTGCTGTTTCCAAAACTTCAGGGGTTTCTAACAGTTCCAAATATGTGCCAGTGAGATCAAACCAGCCTAAGAGTGGTGCTCTGGTAAGAGGATTCGTCTAAACGCTCCTTGTCTTTCTAACTGCTGATTCAGTCTTGTTTATATTTTTCGGATTCAATGTGTCAGAAACCGGCGATTCGTAGGGCCTCCTTGCCTGTCTCACAGAGACCTGCAAAAGGGACAAGAGACACTCTGTACACTCCGAGTATCGGTATACTACATCAGCTAAACTCTCCAGATGTGTCTGTAAACTCGCCAAGAATCGACACGATCAAGTTCCCGCTAGCTTCATACGAAGAAATGCCTTTCATTCCCGTCGTGCGTAAGAAGAAAGTAGGATCCTCAAGAGGATCATACAGCCCTCCTCCAGAGCCGCCACTAGACTGCTCAATCACAAAGGACAAGTTCACACTCGAACCAGAACGAGAAACCAAAAGCGATTTGTCCGATCAGAATGCGACTGCTGGAGCATCAAGCAGAGCTTCCTCAGGTGCGTCAGGAAGACAGAGATTTGATCCTAGCTCGTATCGGCAACGAGCTGAGGCACTTGAAGGACTTCTTGAATTCAGCGCAAGATTGCTTCTAGACGAGAGGTATGATGAGCTGAATGTGTTACTGAAACCGTTCGGTCCTGGGAAAGTATCGCCGAGAGAAACAGCGATATGGTTGTCAAAGAGCTACAAGGAAACTAGTACTAGTAAGCAGGAAGATTAAGGTTTTTAAGTCGTTTTTAAAACTTGTTGAGGGCATGATGATGCTTCTTCCACGATTTGTTAGAAATTGTTTGACACTAGGGCTGTGTTCTTTGAAGCTAACCTCTGTACCTGATGAACTCAAGTAAAGAAGTTATTAAGTGCAGTTAACATAGTTGATGTCAATGATATAATTTCTCAGCTTAATTAATGTATTTGTAAATCAGTTTATCATAAGCTGCCTGAGGTAATCAATCTAAACCCCTCTCGAGTGGGAAATATAATAAATCCAGATCATGGATTCAAGGGAAGAACAAAAACTGTTTGATCGAAACGCATCGTTTTGCTCATCATTGATTTGAGCCGGTTTTAATCCAGATCGGAACGGTTATAAAACCGAACCGGTTTGATGTTGTTTATTTCGTCGCAAGGAGTGGAGGGAAGCGAGGAGGCGAGAAAAGGAGTTTCCGCTAACAGATCCACAAGGTTCGTAGGTAGAAAGCAATCACGAGAGATGGTGACGAAAACAGAGGAGACGCAGTTGAACCAGCTAGAGAATCAGGTCGACAATGGCGGAGGTGGGGCTTGGGAGTACCTTTCTCTCGTTCGGAAGCTCAAGGTTCGCCGATCGGAGCAGGTGTTGAAGCACGGTTCTTCGATCTTGAGTGATTCGGGGAAGCGATCTGCTCTCGGTCCAGATGGTTTGTTAATTTCGAATTCCTAATTTTCATATTTGTTAATGTGTGTTCATTGTGCTATCCCGAAGCCTACTTTGCCTCATTTCTGAGATTTCAGAGCTTTACTATAACTATATTTTAGAGCTGAATTTTGTCATTGATTTTTCTTTTTTTCTTTGAAAGTGGATACTCTGGAATCATTTTATCTGGATTGGCTTTGATGTTTCGGTAGTCTACCAAGGTCCTGGCGTAAGTTAGGCTAATCATTGGTTCCAGGGAGCAATTAAGAATGCAAACATTGTATTACTTGAATTGAATCATTTGAATACTTTTTGAACCAGGGATAGTTATCAATTCCTAAGTATTCAAATGTTTCAGATTATTTCATCTTTGAAGGTTCCTTGAAGCAATTCAGTAAACATCTGTACGCAGCATTTAGCATTTATCGTTTGGCCGGTTAAATGATTAGCAATCTTTTTATGATCCTTATTGTCTTGTTTTCTCTGTGGAATGCGTTTTCTTTTTGCAAATGGAAAACCTGGCCTGGCACTACGGACTGAATATATTCATATCCTGACCAAACTTGTTTTGATTCTTCCTTTTTATATCATTGTCTTAGCCACAGATTTCTTTACGTCTGCAATTATATTCAAAGCTAGGAATTTTTTGTTGTTGCTGCTCTAATGTTTAGCATGTAACTAAATGGCTCTCTTACACTCGTTTTGTTCCAGTATGGACCCTAAATGAGCAGGTGGCAATAGCAGCTATGGACTGCCAGTGTTTTGATGTCGCACAGGTGTGTGTATACTTTCTTCTTTCAGCTTACTTATGCGGAATCGATGTTGATATCTCATGATGAGGTCACCTTCGGATTTTTGCAGAACTGCATTAAGGCTTTGCAGAAGAAATTTCCTGAGAGCAAAAGGGTTGGTAAGTAAATATATCAGGCAATGATAAATTGAACAAATATCATTGTTTGCTCGTCTCTACTCTGTTTTCTTTCTAGAACAGAGATGATTCATGAATTGATAGCTTGGTCCCTGAACAAGAATGCAAACATTTGTCTCTTTTCCAAATTTTCTCTTATACTATTTTTTCTTCTGAAATAATAGCAGTTAAGTCAGACACTGACTACTTTTTGTGTTATATGGCCATTGTTGAGTCTTTTAAGTGTATATGTTCATACTCGTAGGCTTTTTGGTTGGTTTGAAATTGATGATCTTTCGAGTGTAGTTTACATTATTGATCGTAGCCTAAGCCACATTTTGGCAATAAAAATTACAGGGAGGCTGGAGGCATTGCTGCTTGAAGCGAAGGGATTATGGGGAGAGGCCGAGGAAGCATATTCGAGCCTTTTGGAGGATAATCCACTCGACCAAGTAAGTCTTCACACCTTTTCCTTTATGATACCACTCACAATTTACTTATATAAGTGTATAGTTTTGTAAGGAACACTAAAATGTCTCACACAGGCAATACACAAACGAAGGGTGGCTATATCCAAGGCACTAGGCAAACCTTCCTTAGCTATTGAGCTTCTTAACAAATATCTTGAATTGTGAGTTTTTAGACTTATCCCAATTAGCATATAGAGAAGATCAACCATATGAGATAACCTCATCGATATGGTATGTAGATTCATGGCTGATCACGATGCATGGAGAGAACTTGCAGAGATTTATCTTTCCTTGCAAATGTAAACCCTCTTTATATCCTCTTCCCTCCAGATTGTGTTAGATAAACAAACTATATCAGATTTATTTCATATTATCTCTCGTTTTATATCTCGGTTACAGGTACAAACAAGCAGCTTTCTGCTACGAAGAGCTCATACTCTCTCAACCTACTGTTCCATTGTACCACCTAGCATATGCTGATGTAAGTTCAACTTCCTCGAACAGGCCAGATTTGACCAAATTTGAGTTTACTTGTTTTTATTTATGCTCTTTCGTTTATGTACAATGTCAAATCTCAGGTTCTCTACACAATCGGTGGATTAGAAAACCTGATCTCAGCAAGAAAATACTACGCAGCCACCATAGACTTAACAGGGGGCAAAAACACCAGAGCTCTTCTCGGAATCTGTTTGGTAAAGCCTCTTTCTCGTCTACGATTGTAACTTTCTCAGATCTCCCTCTATTTACAACTGACACACCAAATCCGGCTTTCTCTCCTTCAGTGTGCATCCGCCATTGCACAACTCTCAAAAGGCAGGAACAAAGAGGATACAAACTCAACGGCGGCCCCAGAGCTCCACTCTCTGGCGGCAACTGCACTAGAGAAAGAGTACAAACAAAAAGCTCCAGCCAAACTCCAGCTCATCTCTTCCGCCTTACGAAGCTTGAAACTTTGATTGCAAGCCAAACACTTTCTCACAAACCCCACCAGACGCAAACGCTGGTATTCTTTCTTGCTTCTATGTTTTTTATATTTGTTTTCACTTTCGAATCATATAATGAGAGAGTAGTGTTAGTGTACCTCTTAGTTGTTTACCAGACTTAGCAAATACTTTTAACTCTTAAATAACTGTTATACAAAAATCCATCGACAAAAAGTTCATTAATTCGAAACTTTTAAACAGTTTCATAATAAAGGGCTTTTAGCGGTTTCCATGCCTGCGGCGTTCCGCTGCCTGAATGTCCATTCGGATGCGCTCAACGTACATAGGAAGACGGATAATCTGTCTGATCTCGTCAAGCAAAACATCCTCCGTGATATTGTCCATTATACTTTTTATCACCCTGAGACCTTGTACGAGGCCATTTGGATTATGTTTGTCAACTCTGATCCTCATGGCAACCCATACTTCCTTGTCCCAATCCCATGAACACTCTAAAATCTTCCCACAGTAACTTTCCGGTTTGTTCCAACCATCACCTCTAAACTCAACCGAATAGCCTTCCATAAGCGTCTTCCTCCCACGGTCTATCAAGAAGAGCTTTTGACGCCCATCTTTGCTCATCTCAAACAGAAAGTCCACCGAATTCAGATGCGGATACTTCCATTTCAGTAGATCACGATTCTCTCGGTAAACGTAAGGATCGTCCCACCCTTGAAATATCACCCCGTCTGCTTCATGCGTAAGCGAAGGAATCAGCTCCTTGAAAATCTTCTTCTCAAGGGCAGAGAGTAGACAAAAAGCCTTTATCCTTACCCCAAATGGCTCCATCTCGTATTTGTACCAATGACTTGTCACTTTCTTCTCATCATTACGTGGTTTGATCACTTCTCTATCGATAATATTCCATCTTTCACTGAAAGGCCTCTCTACGACTGACCTCCCGTTAATCGCCACCAGATCATACACGAGGTATCTCCTCACCTGCTTCTCCCGCTTTTCTCCATCAAGAAAAGTGTCTACAACCATCTCACCGTCAAGCAACGTGTAATGATGCAATCTCTGAAAATCACTGCAGGGGAAACGCATTTACACCCTTCTAAATCTGAACATCCTGTCCATTAGGTAACACCCTTCTCTTGTCAAGAGCATCATGTACCTCATTCCATCTGCCTTCCACGTCGCGTAATAGTACCTCTGCTTCAAGAGTTGAAACTGCTCTCTGTCTAATGATACAGGATGCGAGCCAGGGAAATACATGGATTCTCCTTTTTTTCTACTGATTTTCAGCATAGCATAACAGAATTCTTGGTAAGATAACTCCTGACTATAAGGTATCTCATCCCCCAAAATGTCATCGTTTGACATCTTCTTCTCCGCTTTCCCCTCCTCCTCCTCCTCCTCCTGATTTTTTTCTTGCTCTGAAAGGCAACTCCGAGGAGGCTCGTTTTCAGACATCTTCCATTCTGGAGTTTGTGGACAAATGGCACTCTCTGGCTTGATTTCGTGATAAAAGCTGTAGAGAGCATCGATGTAATCCGGTTTGTAGATGCCGGGCGGGCGGGCATCCGAGAACATTTTCAGGGCCTGTGTAACGCTCATCATCGGCCTAGAGCGCATAAGGTAATGAACAATCATAAACCCTGTGCGGTTATGGCCGTGCGTGCAGTGAACGAGAACATACTTCTTTGAGAAGTTGTCTCTCTCGAACTGATTAACCTCGTTGACGAAGGTGTTTACAGAGACATTATCAGGCACAGAATCATGACCACTGCAAGGAATCTTAACATGCTTAATGCGCTTCTGCCATAACTCTGTGTTAGGATTGTAGTAACGAGTCGTGTTGGTCAGATCAATCACCAGACCAAGCTTCTTCATTCCAGTGGTACTTGTCCACTGTTTGAAAGCGTATCTTTTGTCAGGAGGGAGATCACTGTTGTAAGATTCACTGAGAGGAACCTTCGAAGGAATGATGAATCCTATTTCATTACCGAAACTGGGACAATCTAGCCAGCCCTGAGGGATGATGGTTCTGTTCTCATCACGAGGATCTGTCATTCTTTGCCTTTTTTCATCAGAGATTTCTGTTCTATCTTCGAAATGTCTCTTACGTGGAAAAGAACAACTCCCTCCTCCCACCTCAATCATTCTTGAAGGGCAAAAGAACAACACCCGAATTCTCTGTTTTGACTGATTTCTGTTTTTGTTTGTCTTCTTTCTGTATTGTCTGGTTTCTCTAAGCAAGAAAACACCGAATTCTCAGAAGAGCGAATGAATCGCGATTGAGAGTTCGGAGCTCTTAATCCCCAACAGGATGGGAGAGGGGAAAAAATATGAAAGAACTGGAACCAGGGGGTCTTATTTATAGAGCGAGCGACCTAGATGCGACAAATTATTTTATGTGGTCCTTTTTACTTGGGCCAAGTTTTACTATTATGGGCGTTTTGGCCCAAGTATATTGAAAAATAAATTGATTTCAGTTAATTCGACATCCAACAATGATTTTTAGGGTTTTTAAATTATTATTATAGGTTAAAAGTTGATTGGCTATTTTTACTTAAACCCGTGGTGTGTTTAACTAAGGGATAATAACTAAAGTGGGCCGGGAAAATAATATTCGTGTTTGGATGGGGGCCACGTGACATGCTTTTTAGTTTTTACTACAGAACCGAAACAGAAAAGCAAACATGTGGTGATGTCACAAAAGAATGTTGCAGTAACACAAAAGAGACACTCTTCCTCTCACTTTCGAGTCTTCCTCATGAAACTTCTGCAGACCAAAAAGACAGAGGCCATCAAACGGCAAGCACTTGCATAGATTCTCAGGTAAACAGCGTGCAGTATGAATTTGACAGATAAAGCTGCTCGCACTAGAGAGAAATTAAAGTCTCTGTGACAATTCAAAATCTATTAAAAGTTCTTACTAGTAGAAGAATCTCTCAGACGAGAAGACACTGGCTTACTTATCTGCTACACACCGGAGTTCGCATTTCTCAGGGTTACCTCAGATTGATGTATATTGGTACGAATTTTTTCAAAAAACCAAAACTGACAAAAGCTTTAAAGAGCCAACCTTTAGACAAATCTTATGATCATTTTCAAGTAATTAATGTTTAAAGCTGACACAGTAGCATTTTTCCTTTTGCAGTGTTTAAAGACAACAACTTAGGAGTTCAGGTCTGTATGAACATTGAACATGGAGCCTCTCTCCAGCATGATCTTTAACTCTATCAAAACTTAACAGTAGCAGAGCAAAGTAAGGCAAAGAATCCAAATGTGAAAGCTAAGAAACGTCTGACTTATTGATTCACAATTAAAGAACCTTCATGTACAAACCCAACGTCTCTCTACAACGAATGTTTATAAGAGAGACGATACGCAAAAGTCTGCTAAACATCTAAAATTTCACCAAGTACAAATCAGAGAGCAGCTTACTAAGCTACCAAAAGGAACAACAGAAAATCAAAATGAAGAAACATTTGTTTTCTCAGGTAAACAACGCATGACACTTGTATTCTCGCAACTATGGATCTTGAGAACGAAGCAGATTCTTGGACATAAGTAACTGATGTATACAGAGAGATCAAGACTGATCTGGTTCCAGCATTGTGTAATGAATTATGAATCAAACCCATTAATCATGCTATAAATAACAAATGTCGATAAGGAATCAACAGACTCTTTTTCAAGGTTTTTGTTAGCACCAAGAAACTCTACTCGTTCTTCCAAGCGTACAGAATCAACGAAAAACCAAAACTTTGAGACTTGGAGTTCGTTGTTGTTGTCGTCATGTCCTGTGAGAAAGGCAAGCTCTTCTCAACAGATTGACAAGTCCTGAACATGAACACGGCGTTTCCCGCCGAAGGCATCCCAAAGAGCCAACTATGAACATCCCAAAGAACTTCCACAGCCATTCTATTCACAACTATCGTATCGTTGCCACGAAACTTCCACTTAAGCCGCTTCACCTGCAACAAGGTCTTCCCATCCACACGAACAACGAGACAAGGATCAGTGACGCTCGTGTCGCACTCAATCACAAGATCATGGACTTTCCCATCCGCGCAGAGCTGAGCTTTCGTCGCAAACACTCTCTTACCAAAGACATGCTCTTTCTTTGCAATGAACACAGCGCCTAGCGGTGAAGGAGAAGCATTCGTCTTCTTGAAAGCTTCTTTCTTCATATCACCAAGAAGCAGAGCCATCTCTTTGTCTACAACAACACCCACGTAGAATCCTCCCAGAGCTTCGGGTCCTGATCCGAATTTCGCGGACGAGAGATCCCAGAAAACATCGATGTTACACGAATACGCCTCCAAGCTCTTGCACCCTTTCCGTTTCGTGAACAGCCACGGCTTGATCTCGACTTTACAGAGGCTCTGGTTGCAAGAATCGTCGACACCAACGGTTACGCTTTGACCCATCAGATTCTTAGTCCAAGTCACAGTGATCAAGCAGTTTCTTCCTCGGATACGGCACTGGTAGATGCAAGTGACCAGATTCTGTGCATTTTTCCCGGAGTTTGAAGACGACGAATCCGCAACTTGAACACCATTCTCACCGAAGCAAGAAGGAAAATCCTTCATCTTTAGAAACTTCCAATTCCAGCCTCTCTCTTCGGAATTTCAACAAACACTTAGCGGTCAAACTGTGGAAAACATTGAGAATCGTACACAAACCCAATTTGACTAAGACAATGACGGATGCTGTACGTCGAGAAGAAGAAATGCCAGAGAAGAAAAAGTGAAATTTTTTACCTGATGAGACCGATTAATTACTTTAGAGAAGGAGACTGCATCTCAAAAATGCATCGAAATCTACAGAATCCTCGTGGAAATGGTTTAAGGGTCTCGTCGATTTGGATCCGTTGTCTTCAAGAGAAATCAACAATCAGAGGAAAGGGATTTGATAAAGCCGGAGAGTAAGGAGAAAGAGAGAGAGAGAGAGAGAGGAGGAAGCAAATCGCCAAAGTAAAGGGGGAATATGTGTGTTTGGTTAGTCGATAAAACTCTCAAACGGAGACAGAAACAGACAAAAAGGAGACTCCTTTCACTCTCAAAATTATTACTACCATATTTAAACCACGAAATAAAAACCTAACTACAATTGAGTCGGCATAAATTGACATCCCCAAAGTTGCCAAATTTATACATAAAAAAAAGGGCTAAGACTTTATTTTTGTATATCAACGAACACTATTGTTGAACAAATTTGGTTCACATATCTTTACAATTCAAGGTTTGACAGATAATTTGGTATGAAATGTCCACTTCTAGTATAATTTTATTGTAGGACTTTGAAAATTGAGGATCTTATAAACACTTTAGTTTCAGGAACTATTAACTCTTTAGTGAGTGTAGAGGATATTCAATGTTCGAGAATCAATATCAATATTCAATGTTCGAGTTTAAATTATAAAGTCAAAGTAATAAATATGTATTTAGTTTTCCACTTTACACACGGAAGTGTTATCCGAAATGTTATCCGACATGTCCATATTTACTACATGAAGGTTTAAATTCTTTTCTTTACAACAAAGGTTTTATATTCTCATAAAGTTAATTTTAATAGATAAAAACTAAAACTAAAACTAAAATTAATAGTTTATGGCTGGATTAAATATGCAACCCGAAACAGAAACGAAATATACATTATTTTGTTTTCAAGAAAGGGTTTGCTATATATTTTCTTTTATTTATTAGGGGCTTAAAACAAATGCTTATTTATTAGAGTTTCAAAGCTCCAACTGATTACATGATCTTTGGCACTACTATTTTTTTCTTCTTCCATGTCTTCCCCAAACTTGGATTACTTTTTCTTTCGTACATATTTACTTCTTTTTTTTTTGTTAAAGAGTTTATATTTACTTTTTTAGACAACTTGAAACTTTTTAGTAGTTATTGCACTCAAAGTCTACAAACTATATAAGTTGATCTGTTCTCCCATGATAAATTCACCCCTAAAAAAACGATATAAAGTTAATAATTAGAGGATTGAAATGGGTCCATCGAAAACTCGAAAATGCAAGCACGACTTATATAAATATAAGTATATAATGCATTAAATTATTGTCTCCGAGCGTATGGTTGGCAGTACTGATGGCTGGTGTTACAGTTTTGGCGATTGAATATATTCTGAGAAATTACACATCATATATAAGTTTTTAAAAATAACATTATGGATACGAGACAAGCATAACTGCAGTCTACAGAATGTTTTAATTTTCAACTCGTATGCTACGTACGTACATAAATGATGTCAATAAGAAAACACTATACATAGTAATATGTATGCATCATAGTGGTCCATTTGGTCGACCAAATGTTATGCTTCAACTGCAAGAATTCATCATAACAAAATAAGGAAATTTTGAGGCAATTACTATATTTATGGTTTTGGTAAAAAAAAATAATTACTGTATTTTTGGTAATAAAAAAAAACTATTTATGGTTTATAGAGGATTATAAGAAAAATAATAAAATACTCATTAAAATATCAGAAACTGCCAGCTCCATCATCATCATTACAGCCATTATTTCTTTCTCTAAATCTAAGCTCCTTTCTCTCTCTAGTAGAGTTTTTTTGTTAATATTCTAATAGTAAAAAGTTATGTTATTTGGTTGGATCCGGACTCCAGAGATTGTATGGCGAATAGTTTTAAATATTTTCCGATTTTTAAAATGGGTTTTAATAACAAAAACTCCAAAACTATGTTGTTTGCCTTATTCGCCATGTATCCCCCTGTCGATAGATCCAAATTCCAAATCCATTAATTTCGAATAGAAAAATATATTCATTTCCATGATTTATGTTATGAAAATATTTCTTAAAGTCTCAAGGAAGTAAAAAGCTAAGAATAATTTTGTAGAAAATAATTTTGGTTTTACACGTATGGAAGGAAATGGTATTCACGTGTACTTGTCCACGAGTAGTTGTCATGCCTTACAACCCAAAATTGGGCCCATCTTTCTTGGATGTTTTTGTGCAGATAAACAAATTCTTTTTTTTTTTTTTTGTTAAACAGATGAACAAATTCTCTTATAACAACACAGCAAAATAAATAAACGATTTTTTATCTGTTAATGAAAAAATTATATGTTAGTTATTTAAATATAAATATATTATAACAGTTCTGAAAGCTTAAACTATATCAGAAGCAGTTTTCTTTTTTTCTTTTTCTTTTGCGCTTATCTTTACATGTCAAAATACTATTTCTTAGATACTAGTACTACCAACGAAATTCGGTACCCAAACTTTTTTACTACATGAAAGTAACTAATCTATGTTTATTTTTTAAAATGAACGCATGCATAACATTTGGACATTGAGTTGATGGTTTTCCTTGAAAATACTAGACAACCCAATTTTGACATATAGCACGTCACCTTTGCATGTATCATAAACCATCGGCGTAATTAGTTATCAATATACTTTTGAACCGACCGACGTTAACGTGAACTCCTTTTTTGAACACATAAATTAACGTGAACTTTAGGTCCCAATTTTGTATTATTCTTTTTGTCAAACTTTTCTTTTTGCATTATTCTCATGGTGACCTGACTTTCTTGTAATTTCATTTTCCTTACTGATTTATATATTAACGAAATCACCTCTTCCCCCGCCCACTTTGCATGTAAAAGCCGTTTATTCGGGATAAATGTTGAAAAATGCATGTTTATTTTTTACAACGTAGTCTACAATCTATTGCCTATATTAATTTTTAATATGAAAGAGCCGTAATTGATTTGAGAGGTCAAAGCATTATTACAGAGAAAAAAAAGTCGTAATAGTATAAGAAATGAAGACCCAGGTCAAGATTGGATACTGAAGGAGCTGTTTTTTTTTTTTTGTTTTACAGTGAAGGAGCTTTCTCTTAGTTTAATTGATCCATATTCCCTTGACGCTGGCACATGTTTACATCAAACAGGTTTGATAAATGATAATCGCAACTCGCAAGTATCAGTTTTTATAACGCATTGTTCAATGTATTTGTGGATGCTAGATCCTTTATGAACTGGATGACGTGATAAAGCCATCATCTAAACAGCACAAACATCAAGCAGAGGAAACCAAAAAAAAAAAAACCGATTAATGAATATTTGTTCTTATTGAATTTCTTTCCCGAAATAGTACAAGTCGTGAATTGGATAGTTTTTCAAGTAAACGTAATCTAAGGTTTTTGCTGAAAAGAGTGAAAACATTTCCTCGTCTACCTGATCTATTCCATTTTTAGTATTGTCTTTTCCATTTATTGGTTCGGTCCCGTTCATTACACTCGCATTCGAACCTTCCTGGACCCTCGAGATGATGGGCTTTGTGCAGAAATTGGTCGGCAAGGTAATTTAATGAGTTTGTGAGGTGGTGGTCAACTAAAGACTTGGGCTTCGAAGGTCATATCACCTTTCCAGTTCGAGTGGTTTCATCACGTTGTCTTTCTTGATGGACTTTATTTGGGCTGGATCTTGTCAACGAGACGTGAAACCAACAACGCTGGTAGTAAATGCAACTCCAAAGCCAGAAATGTGGGTACACGATACGTTTTATACGGCTGCTACAAAAATCTCTTCCGTTTAATAAAAGGTTTTGATTCCTAAGTTTTATTACTTGGACATATAACTTTACTCAAGATAAGATTTCCCGGCATTCTTAATTACATTGGATATGATATGAAATCAGCTCAAAAGCTGAGGTCTTTTAATTTGCATGGTGTTATATAGTTTGGTGCTGAGAAAAATCTTCTTGTGAATTGGTTAGGTCAGGTTGATTTTTGGTTTTCTGGTTGGTGATCTCCAATCTTAACCTATACACGAAATTAGTGCATTTTTTGTTACAGATATGACGTACTGGTTACTTATTAGCTTCCGACTTCTCTATTCACTATTGGTCATGTAGTTTTTTTGGTATGAATGTTATGGTCATGTACGTAGTACTAGTTTGGTCATGTTACGACAGTGTATATTTGAGTTCAGTCATTGCCGTTTCTCAGATGTAATTAGTGTAATCACGAAGTTTAATAATATAACCATAATTGCTAAAAAGGGTTAACAAGCACGGTGGTGAAAAAGTTGGTGGCGTGATTGCTTTTGCGATTATGTAACTTGACTAGTTATTTCCGTACACAGACAGACAACCACGGGATCGCCGACGTTGCGAGATTGGTTATTAGTGTTTTTTATCAAATTATAAATTCATTGTTTAATTTATTATTAACTGTAAAGTCTAAAGTGTCAATTTTCGTTTTGATGCTTATCTTAATAATATCATCTTTGTCATTTACGACAAAGTTTAGCATTGAAAAGAATGAAAATAATATAAACAATTACAGAGAAATATCTTGTAGTAGTTGGACAGCGTGTTAATCGACGTGAATCCACCATCGCATTTCACTAAAATGGTAATCTAACAAAAAAAACTTTATAAAATCAGTGATATTTTTTTTCTTTAAACAAGATCAGTGATGTTATTGATCTAAAATTTAGAGGAGAGAGATAGTGAAAGGAACTTGCTATGTTTTAAAATTCATATGTAGATAAAAATTAAGTGGATATATTGTTTTTTTTTTTTTTTTATAAAGTTTTTTTTTTAAACCAGGTTTTCCGGGCTCCACCACTGGTGGTCCCAGCTAGCACCGTATTAGGCATTGTCCTCAAGTGTGGTCCTGGTGGCCTTACATACCGGGTTCACGTTATCCCATCGTTAAGGGCGTGGCAGTGGCCAAATGGGGTTAAATCCAGAAATTTCGCGCTTGTGGGGAGTCGATCTCTGGCCTAGACCAACAGAGTCGCTCCTCCACAAGTGGAAACCACTGGACCACCACCACTTGGTTAGTGGATATATTGTTAGATTACAGTTTACTAAATAAATTTAAAAATAAAACACATGTATCATATATGATTATAATTTATAATTTATAATATAGTTCGAGTATGAACATAAATTTTAAGAAAGCTCATAAGTATGAACATAAAGTTTTGAAACGTTTCTTTTGTTAACTACTTTCACTTCATGAGTGTCTCGCTTATATAGCTCATGCGAAAGATCAAAGTAGTACTTCTATCATCGGCATGTCAATTTCTATCATTCGAGCAGAGTTATGGAGGCACGAATGTGACTAACCAATTTAGATATTTGTCGTTGTTAAAATTATACCGGTCGAGTGCGATACAGTTGGAATGTACATGTCCTGAAATTCTAACGAACCAACATACTTTTGTTTTGTTCAAACTAACGAACCAACATACAAATTACCTAAATTCAGAAAAAATCTGTTGAAAAAAAAAAAAAAAACAGAGTACATCTTTTGTATAACGTTTATTAAGCTTTCGATTGTAGTTTGTGTTCAAAAGTTCTTGGTTCATCTTCATTGCTTAATGTTTTCATCGATTGTAGTTAGCCTCCACCCACAAGCCACCACGGTATCCCAAACTTGGTCCAAGACCAATGACCGCAATCAGACGCCTCAGCGAACAAGTTACAACATCCAAATGATCCCTTGGTACTTCCTCGATCAATAGTTTGGGTCCGTCACTCATATATGGAAATCCCACACAAAGAAGAATACTATCCGGACAATAAATGTTAGTAATAAGTTTTNAAAAAAAATTTTTTTTTTTTTTTTTTTTTTTTTTTTTTTTTTTTTTTTTTGACAGCCAAGAAAGGTTTAGTTATATGTATTACATTTGTTTTTGTTTTTTTGTTAAAATATTACATTTGATTTTGACCAAATTACAAACTAATTTTGTGCTATTTAAGCAATGTCCCTTCATTTTACTCAATACATATATATATATATATATATATATATTTTTTTTTTTTTTTGTGATTATCTACTTTAAATTATTATCTTATAGAGATTATGTATTTTTATAATTTTATGATATACATAAAAATATAATTAATGTTACAAAAATTAATCAACTAACTATAATTATGCATGTGCTTTCTATATTAAGACACATCTACTTTTTTCAATACTATGCATTATACGAGTTTGAATAGGTGGTAATAACGCATCTTATTATAATTTAAAAGGATAAAAAAGTTCTCACATAGCTCTTTGATATAAAGGTGGGTAGATATCTTAGGAAAATGTATTTTAATATAAAGATGGGTAGCTATCACAGGAAAATGTATTTTAATCCAACATTGTTTAGTTGCCAGAAAAATAAAATTTCATACATTTGTTTACTCGTTTTGGACGCTCCAATTTTCTAAAGTCTAATAAGAACGACTAAAGAAAAATATAGTATAACCAAAGAAAATTTATAAGCAAAAAGAAAAGGGATAAAAAGGAAAAAAGAAAGGAATCTGGTTTACTTTCTCTTGGAAGCTTAAACGAACATCTGTCTCTCTCTCTCTCTCCTCATTTACACGAGTTTAATGTTTATTTGGGTGTCAGAGGTACAAAGATTTTTATGATGAAAAGGCTATAAAAAGAAAAAAAATACCCAAAACCTACCAAATTACAAAAGCAGAGAATTGTTTAAAAAAATATATTTCCATATATTAGCTATTTTCATTTTTACGGGATTTTCTTTATATTTTCCATCTATGTATTGCTCTTAGTTTTTGATTCTGCTTCGGGGGAAATGATGAACAATCTCAGCCATCTAGAACCAGATTACTCTGACTCTGAGTTTGTCGAAATTGATCCTACTGGAAGATATGGAAGAGTAATTTTCCCCTCTCTCTCTCTCTCTCTCTAATCTCTCAGTCTCAACTCTCAATTAATCGATTCTCTCTCTCTCTCTTTTGTTTTATTGAGGTTTTTGTGTGTTCATGCTTCTGCAGTATAATGAAGTTCTGGGTAAAGGATCTTCAAAAACCGTGTAAAATTCCAATCTCTCTCTCTCTCTCTCTCTCTCTCTCTTCAACTTATTACTTTTTTCATCTCTCAGTTTTCAATTTTTTTTTTTTTCCTTAGATTGATTGATGTTGGAGCTTCGATTTTGTTTTGTTTTGTTTGTTCTTAAAGTTTGATTATTTTCCGTTTCCTATCCACGAAAATTCTTAGATTCATGATTGAGTCTTAAAAAGGTTTATCATTTCAAAGGAAAAAAAGTGATATTTTCTGTTTCCTTCCCTCACTTGGCACATTAATATACACAAAGTGAAAAAATAAAACCACTTTCTTCTTTTGGCCTGAACCAGAGCCTCCTGCATAAACAACAAAAGGCATATTGATCATAATTCAGACAATTTTTTTTTTTTTTTTTGTGGTTTCCTTTGTTTGGATTTGCAGTTACAGAGCATTTGATGAGTACGAAGGTATGGAAGTAGCATGGAACCAAGTGAAGCTCTATGATTTCTTGCAGAGCCCTCAGGAGCTGGAGAGGCTCTAC
Source organism: Noccaea bulbosa (assembly GCA_900406535.1). Taxonomy (NCBI): domain Eukaryota; kingdom Viridiplantae; phylum Streptophyta; class Magnoliopsida; order Brassicales; family Brassicaceae; genus Noccaea; species Noccaea bulbosa. Next base: position 61,267 of record OVBJ01000179.1, on the reverse strand, counting down.
TGCGAGATCCATCTCCTCAAAACACTAAAACACAAAAGCATCATGAAATTCTACACTTCTTGGGTCGATGTCGAGAATCGAAACATCAACTTTATCACTGAACTGTTCACTTCTGGCACCCTTAGGCAGTAAGCCTCTTCACCTCTTCTCATATCCAAAGTTTATGTTCCCATCTAAATGTAGCAATTGAAGATGCTGTTATTGGTTCATTTAAAATCTAGGTATAGGCTGAAACACAAGAGAGTGAACATCAGAGCTGTGAAGCATTGGTGTAGACAGATCTTAAGAGGCTTAAACTATCTTCATAGCCATGACCCTCCTGTGATTCACAGGGATCTCAAGTGTGACAACATTTTTGTTAACGGGAACCAAGGAGAAGTCAAGATTGGTGATCTTGGTCTTGCTGCTATCTTACAAAACTCTCACGCTGCTCATTGTGTTGGTATGCAATTCTGTTGTTCACTGCTTTTGCTTTCCTACCTACATGATTGTACATTGTGATGCTGAAAGTTTTGTTTTTTTTCTTTGGCTCTCTTAGGGACACCAGAGTTCATGGCTCCTGAAGTCTATAAAGAAGAATATAACGAACTAGTCGACATATACTCGTTTGGTATGTGCGTTTTGGAAATGGTAACGTTTGATTACCCGTACACCGAATGTTCTCATCCTGCTCAGATTTACAAGAGAGTTATATCGGTGAGAATCGATCCGCTTATAAGCTTTTCTACCACAAGGTTTTGTATTGAGTTTCAAGGTTGTGAAATTTCTCTTTCCCACAGGGCAAGAAACCAGACTCATTAGACAAGGTGAAGGATCCCGAGGTTAGAGGCTTTATAGAGAAATGCTTAGCCACTGCGTCCCTAAGGCTCTCTGCTCGTCAACTATTAGACGACCCTTTTCTTTGTAACGTTGAAAATGACTCGACTTTGAGACCCGTAGCGATCGCAAAGAGTCAGATAGATGAAGCTGGGGCTCTTCTTAGGCATTCATATCATACAGCTGACTATTACTACAGTGACCAAACCAAAGGAAGCTCTTTTGATCATCCTCACTATTCAAATGGTTACTGCAGCCACGATTGTCGAAACCAGTGGGATTACAATGGCCATGAGACAGTGGAGGAGTCGCACGGAATAGATGTCTTTGAGTTTCAAAACGATGATCACGAAGAAGAAGAAGAAGAAGAAGAAGAAGAAGAAGAAGAAGAGGAAGGAGATAAGAGCTTTGATAGTGTCCATATAAGCGTAAAAGGGAAGAGAAGAGATAATGGCGATGGACTGTTCCTGCGACTCAGAATCGCCGACAAGGAAGGTTTGTGATACACTGTAACATCACTTGTTCATAATGTAGTTTAACGAAAATGAAAAGTCTGATCTTTACAGTTCCTGAGTCTAAAAGATGCAATCTTTGCGGTTTATGGACTAGAGAAGGTTGGATCTTTACAGTGTTTCGGACATAAAAGTTTGAAGCTTTACTTTCATTTTCATTTTTTTTTTTTGTAGGGCTTGTCAGAAACATATACTTCCCGTTTGACATCGAAACCGACACAGCAACCAGCGTTTCTAGAGAGATGGTGGAAGAGCTGGAGATGGACGACCGGGATGTCACAAAGATAGCTGACATGATCGATGGAGAGATTGCTTCTCTGGTTCCCAGTTGGAGATCATCATCAGGCCTCGAGTTCGATTGCATTCTCTGCAACAGCGCGTCGAACCCTTCTTCGCTGGGTTCGCTCATGGATTTGAACGTGTGTTGCAGAAACGATTGCGAAGAGAAGCTAGGACGGTTCGAGGAGATCACGTCTGGGACAAAACTACTCTGACGAAGAAGATGCGTTTTCTTGCGACGGCTAGTGACGTGACACAGTAACTAATAACATTTCCACGAGTCAGGATGAGCCATCGGATTCAACGAGATGGCTTCATGGCAAATGAAATCTATGGAATGGAGACTTGGAACGTATAGGGACACTTTGTTTTTGTTAATATTAATATGCATAGAAATATTTACACTAATGTTTGCAACAACACAAAGATCACACTACTATTAATTATTAATTAATCCTATACAAATTGATTGTTTTACTCTCTGATTTTAAGTTTACATATGTAAACCAAAAATTCACATTTTTTTAGAGAAACAACAATTCCAATTTATCAAAAAATAATTTTGCAAACTTCAAAGAGAAACTGGCTGGCATGCGGAAACCTCTCTCGTATTTGTTTACAAATTCTGATTTTTTTTTTTTTTTTAATGCTAAAACATGATAATATTTTTTAACACTTCATAATATTATAATAGTTTAGTAGATCTTTTAATCATAGAAAATCGTCATTAGGAAATGGTATAAACTGTATACTTTTCATATTGTATAACTAATCATTTCAAAAAAAAAAAAAACTAATACATTAATTATTTAAAAATCTATAAAAAGATGAAAAATAAAAAATATTGAAACTTTAACCCCAATGGGCTTTATCATATGTTTTATCAAACCCGAAAATTAATTACTTATGGATTTTAGACCCACTATAATTTGGCCCATCAAACTAATAGAACAAGAAAGAAAAGGAGCCCTAATAAAAACATGAAAGCGAGAGCTATATATTATCATCTAGGGTTTTGGCTGCTGAGTCTGATTCTTCAAAGACTGCCGCGGAGAGATACTCGTCGATTTTCGCATCCGGAGCTGAGTCTGATCTCGGAGGAATCACAGCCATGGCGGAAAAAGCAGTCACTATCAGGACCAGGAAGTTCATGACCAACAGGCTTCTCTCCAGGAAGCAGTTTGTGAGTCCCATCTTTCACTCTCCACTATTCATATGATTTACCATTTTAGCTGCTTCGCCTTCAGATGATAAACTATAGAATCTTAGATGAGCAGATTCATTTGAGAATTTTCCTTGTGTTTTCCCCAGGAGATTTAGATTTATTAACAAGGAACTAGGTTTTATGCTTAGTATTTTGATAAGTTGATTTTGCCTGATTTATTGTATGATTTGATTTCAATCTTACATTTGATCATTCAGTTTGAATTGACCGAACTGGAATTTGATTTCACATAGCGATCCTCTGTTTATTAATGTACATTTTCTCCGTCAGATTTATGTAGTAATTAACGATGATGATGGCTTATGAATGTAGGTTATTGATGTTCTCCACCCTGGAAGAGCCAATGTTTCAAAGGTATGCACTTTACTTGAGTCATCATTGTGTCTATTTTCAATCAAGCCATTTCTCAGTTTTTTCTAAGAGCTCTGAGAAGCATCTTCTAATTGTTATGATTGAATGTAATGTAATTTACTTTTTTGAAGGCTGAGCTTAAGGAGAAGTTGGCAAGGATGTACGAGGTGAAAGACCCGAATGCAATCTTTGTGTTCAAATTCAGAACCCACTTTGGAGGTGGCAAATCTTCTGGATTCGGTTTGATCTATGATACCGTCGAGAGTGCCAAGAAATTCGAGCCCAAGTACAGGCTCATCAGGGTAAATTCTCTTTTTCCTCTCTTGCTTCTTTTGATAGCAACATTTCCTCCTCTCTATGGTGTATATGTGATAGATGAAACAATTTCAGAGTGATGTATATTGGATACTGAAATGAGTCGCTTTGTGATTGACAGAACGGACTTGACACCAAGATTGAGAAATCAAGGAAACAGATTAAGGAGAGGAAGAACAGGGCCAAGAAAATCCGTGGTGTTAAGAAGGTGAGAGGGCCAACACTTGCTATAATCTAAATTTCAGTGTTTTTGTTTCGTTGCTGTTTTGTTACTAACTTTTGGATTTTGTGGGTGTAGACCAAGGCTGGTGACCCCAAGAAGAAGTGAGATGTTGATGAAGACGGAAGCAGCATTAGCATTATGGGTTTTATTCTGCGTCATTCCTTTTCTATTGCATTGTCTGCTATTAGATCTCTTCTAATTACATCTCGATTTTGTCACACTCACTTTCTATCTCGCTTTGGATTATGTTTTTTAAATCGGTAGAGAACCATGTGTTTAAGATTTTGTTTGAATACATTTATTTAAAGAACTTCAATGTCGTTGTGGTTCCTATTGAAAATCCGTAGTTTTTTAACACACCAGCTCACTGTGATCTGTGCTCACATCTGACTAAGACGATGCAAATCAAGTTGTAAACCGAATCAAATTGGGATTGAGCTAATTGTTAATACCACACACAAAGGTGATATCACTTTCTGTAAGTGATAAGGTGAACCATTAACAGCTGAGTTTCTGCTTCTAGGGGGATTTATCGAGTTTTCAAAATTCCGAAAAATAAAAACAATGTCATTGTCTTGATAAAGTTTTCTTGTTGCTTGTATGATGTATGATGTATCTATTAAAATTGTCAAGTCTTTCGCCGAAAGGGTGGAATAAATTATCATTATTGCTTTTTCTGCATTGGATTCTTATTTCAATTATTATGTTAGTTTTAAACTGAAATTTTGGCGTGTGTAACGTGTGTTTAATACCTAATCTGACAGGAAATTATGTAACAACCTAGTGCAAATTTTGTCATGTGTTAAATTAAATACCTAATCTGACATAAAATAATGTAACACCCTGCGTCTCCCTATTTTTTACTACCTTCAAAGTTCAAAAGATGGAGGCAAGAGCGAAGAGTCCGAAAGAGTAAAAGGAGAGGTACACGCGAGCATGTTGTGTGTGCTATTTTTGTAAACAAAAGCATGTTGTGTGTTTGTGATCTGTAAAACTAAATTTGGTTTAGCTGCGTAACTACTTTTACTGGTCTTTTATTTGCAAGCCTTAATAGTTTATAGGAAAGGTGACTGAATTTAAGTGTATTATGTAGAAGGTCTTCAAAACACTTCGAACCATCCACCATAACGTGTTATTTATTTTTTACCAACAACCACCACTCTAAATCCCTAACATATATAAGTTTCTAAAGAAGGTTAAAATTATTACTGTTATTATTTTAAGAAAGACCATCGATGCGTTTCCATGTGAAGGTCTACGAAGATGAGCCATTCAAGTCCCTATTATTTTTTTATTCCGTTGTTCGTTAACTAACTGATATTATAGGTGACGTGCATCTATCTCGTTCAATAATTGAAACGCATAAATAGTTGTGTATTGTTTACTATATCCCATGTAACGATACTCACAGATACATGTATTCGTTCGTCTATTAAAAGACTTGTCCTTTTCTCTTTGCTAATTATTTGATAGTTGATGGTTTGTGATTTTTGATTTCTTTTTGTGAAAGCCACTACTCTAATCTCTAAGTCTCTAACATTAGTATCAAAATACGAAACTATTAAGTCTTTATAATTTGTTTTTAGCATAAAGAGTCTAATTCTGGCCAACGAAAATGTAAAAGCAAATTAACCATATCTTTAGTTTGCTTAAAGTAGTGACCCCATTTATCGACAAATTGGATATAGCCTATACTGCACATTATTTTGCATATTTTATGGAAGATGAGTTGCTCCTCATCCCATTTGTGTTTATGGATAATAATATATGAGTCATTTAACTTATCATTCCATTTGTGTTTGTAGATAATATATGAGTCATTTAACTTATCCCGATTCTATCTATTATTGTGCCATTTTCAGTTTTCGTTATTTTAATTTTACCAAACAACTATAAATTTACGATCAGACCGGGACTGCTAAAATCAATTACAAGTTTATTAGTTATACGGAATATTCAATATCTTTGGTTTGTAACATCCTGGACTATATGACCTTTTTACTGGTGAACAATACATAATTCTTAAACTTCTGGATTGCTTTTCGGGGTATGCGTATTTAAGCTTCAATTTAGAAAAAAAATTTGAGTAAAAAAAGAAGTATTTAAATGAAAGAAAATTTGGAAAAATACTTTTTTTTATGTTTTCAAATTTGAAAAATACCATTCCTTTTGTAACTTTTAAAAACTACACTTTTTCAATCTAATTTACTGAATTATTTTACATTAAAATTGAATAAATTTTATATTTCAAAGAGGATTATCTCATATTACCACTAAAATAAGTCTACGATCCAAAAATAATATCACTAGTTTTATAATTTTTCCAAAAATATCAAAAACATTTAAAGATAATTTCAAGAGTTTATAATTGAAATATTTGGGTTTGGGTTTAATATTTTAGGTTTGGGATATATTTGTTAGGGTTTAAGTTTTATTTTGAGGGTTTAAGGTTTAGTTTAATTTTTTTTGGTCAAAGAGAGGGGATGAATCCCCTGTTTTATTCAAAATAATGAAAAAATTACAATCTTACTTGGCGTGAGATCGAAGTCCCAACCAAATCGTCCACAAACATTAGATTGACAACATCCCGAACAAAATCAAAAGAATGAAAACCCAAAGGTAATGAAAAAGCATAGTTGGCTAACCCATCCGCAAGACGGTTAGCTTCCCTATACACATGTGAAATTCGGACTATCCACTCCTTTGATATGAAGCCATGGCACAAGCGTACCAGGAATGACAGTGGATTCGCCTCGCTAATCCCTATCCGAAGGAAACCAACAACCATTTCCGAGTCAACTTCCAGCTCTACCCGCTGTGCTCTACCTTCCCATGCAATACATAGCCCATAGTACACACCCCAAAGCTCAGCTAACGGGGCTGTGCAAACTCCGATATTAAGAGCAAAGCCGTGAGACCATGTTCCATTCTCATCTCGAGCAACTCCCCCTGCAGTCACTAGCCCTGGATTACCTCGCGATGCACCATCTGTATTCAGTTTCACCCAGCCTGAAGGTGGATGTATCCATGCAATTTGTCGTTCCACTCTCCCCAGCTGTAACCCTGTAGGCGTGTTAACGTTTACATGCGCCAGAGTCACCTTCCGTGCCTTTTCCTTCACAAATCTCACCCTATCTCGACATTTACCTGAACCCTGAAAGACATTAATGCATCTACATTTCCATCCCCACCAAACAGTCATTGCAAACAAAGTATGCCAGGTAGTGTCCCCAACAACCTGATCGTCACCAAGATTAGAGAACACCCATTCGAGTAAAGAAGCAGCAAAAAACTGTTGTCTCTTTGCGATTGGTACTATCCGATGCCAAACACCCTCCATCGCTGGACAGTCTAGAAGGATATGAATGATGGTTTCTTCACCGTCTTTACACACTTGACAAACCCCCGACGCGGCAAGGTGTCTTCGCTGTCTTTCCATGTTCGTCATCAAAACCTGGTTCACACCTAGCCAAAGAAATGTGCGAACTCGTTCTGGGGCTACAACTTGCCAAACCCGTTTGAAAATAGCACCCAAATCCTGACGAAGAGTATTATCCTTCGTAAGGAAGGAATAGGCCGAGGCAACCGTGAACTGGCCATCAGAGCTTTAAGGTTTAGTTTAAGGTTTTAAGATTAGTTTTAGTTTTGTGTTATTTTTGGAATTTTGTTTTTTAATATACTTATGGAGAACCACAACTAGTTTTGTGGTATTTTATTTTTTGATTTATTAAAAATGTAATTTCTAATTTTTAAAAAGTGTAGTTTTCAAAAAAAAAAAAAAAATATATATTTTTCAAATTCGTAAACACAAATAAGGTATTTTTCCCTAAAAGGAATCCTCCTCATATCGTTACCGATTTCGCATTGAAAATTGTTTTACTCTTACTCTGGTCTAATCAATCACGTTCCTTTTGGCTAATAAACCAACATTTCTTAAAGTTGCTTCCTTGCAGTTTCACTTTCCAATTTACCTCAGAGACTCTCTCTCTCTCTTCTGTTCGTCTTTTATCTCCCCAAATCCCAAATTTTGGACTCCTCTGCTTTGCTTATAAAACACACCAATTGGTTCTCTTCTTCTTCATTCTCCACCCACCACACAAAACCCCTCTTCTCTCCCTTCATCGATTTCTCTTTAATTCTCCGAATCATCTGTCAAATTCTCAGTCATGGAAGAAGCTAAAGGTAATCATTAACGATCTTCTCACTTTGATCTCTACTCGTCGCATTATGCTCCGTTGATATTCTGGATCGAGATCGGAGTGTTTAGTTTCCCCAAATTTGTTATTTTCTGCGCGAGATTTGCTGTTTTGCATCCGAGAAGAACTTTTGATTATTAATGGCAGTGCTATTTTGGTTTTGGATTATACTACAGAATCGCTTTTCTGATCGGAATCCTTTTCCCAGATCAACTTTCTCCTGCGATTTGGGAATCCAGCTTATTCAACGTTGAATTCTTATTATTTTTGGTTAACTTCCCAGATCGGAAATCTAGAATTTTCCTTCGATTTGGACTATTTCTTCATATTTTCGACATTTATCTTCACATGCAGATGAATTATTTTACCAGAATTTTAGCCACCACACGTTACCACCGTCTATGACTCGTTGTGAATCACAGACGACATGTGACATAGCGCCGCACTGTTTTATATCATCACACTTTACACGTGATTAACGTTGTTGACTATGCATAGATTATCCTGCTTTACGAATTTAGACTTGTGCTCGATTTTAGGTGTGACTAGAATCAATGGCTTATAGTTTTGTGTCTTCTTTGTTGGAAGATTCCTCTGTTAGAGGTCTTTACTTGTACCATAAGTAATCGTACACGTCTCCTTAGTCTGCTAACTTGTGTTCATGAGTAACAATGAGCTCTTATGGCTGTAATTTTGCTAGCTGTGTCGATTTGATTCTTTTTTTTTTTTTTTGTTGTTGTTGTTGTTGTTGTTTCCTTTTTGATGTTTCGTGATTGGAGGATCTGATTGCTCTCTCATTGAACTGTGTAGTGGAAGCAATAGACGGAACCATCTCCGTGGCTACTGCATTTGCCGGTCACCAACAAGGTATGGACGGACCTTAACATTTCGATGCATTACTTACTTATCCACTAGTGATGACTGATGTTCCTGAAAAGTTTGATCATTTATTGTGATATCCCACTAGTTTAAATAAAAAAAAATGAAGATCTCGTTTCTTTCACTCACAGGAACATTCGTAGTTAGTTGGAATTGTAGGTGCTTGTAGAAGTTAGCATGCTTTATGTTTCTGCTTTTGTCTTTGATCAGCTGTGCATGATAGCGACCACAAATTCCTAACGCAAGCTGTTGAGGAAGCTTACAAGGGAGTTGAGTGTGGTGATGGTGGCCCATTTGGTGCGGTTATTGTTCATAAGAACGAGGTCGTGGTGAGCTGCCACAATATGGTTTTGAAATACACAGACCCGACTGCACATGCTGAAGTCACAGCCATTAGAGAGGTAGGTAAAAAACATGATGGATTTGATCAAGGCAGTCTCTTTGCTTTGGAATCTGATACTGTTGCCATAACTGGTTCTCTAACAATGATTTGAATCCACTGTGAACGCGCAGGCATGCAAGAAACTTAACCAAATCGAGCTATCAGAATGCGAGATCTATGCATCTTGTGAGCCGTGTCCCATGTGCTTCGGAGCCATCCATCTGTCGAGACTCAAGGTAACAATATAGAAACTTGTCCTGCACAAACCCATCTTTCTAGTCTCTTTCATTTATCCATGGGGTCTAAACGGTGTCTGCTCATGAACAGAGATTGGTTTATGGAGCTAAAGCCGAAGCAGCCATAGCCATCGGGTTTGATGACTTCATAGCTGATGCTCTGAGAGGCACCGGGGTTTACCAGAAATCTAACCTGGTGATCAAGAAAGCAGACGGGAATGGCGCCGTTATCGCTGAACAAGTTTTCCAGAACACTAAGGAGAAGTTCCGTTTATACTAAACGTTCGTCTCCTTCATCACACATTCTTCATCTTCTTCTTCATGATGGCAATTAGAAGAAGAAACACACTTGCTTTAACCAAAATAAATGCTCTGTTTCAAATTGTTTATTTCTAAAAAGAAAAGGTGAAAAAGAAAAACTCAATTTCGGTTCTTGTTGACTTGCTTTGTATCATTTATCTCCATTTGAATTACACTGGTAATTGGTAAATACTTTTATTCTCTGACGAGTTATATCCTTTTTATCTGATCAGAAAACAAGTTCACACTTATAAAATGGAATCTTTCTTTTCTGTAATACAATCGTCGAACAAAAAAAGTAGAGTTATCCCTTATCCCTACTTATTAGTATTGCTATCACATACACAGACACGCCTGCGTTGCGTCCCTTAGTCAACGCTCAAAGACAGAAACGCGTTTGAGGAACGGGTTTCTGTGAGCTGCGGTTGCGGTTGCGGTTGAAGTTTTGACTTTTCAGACCAAACCGCAACAACCAAGCACGGGTACGAGTCTGGACCACTTGACTTGCCTGCAATGCCTAGTCATAATTATGGTTCGTGAATACCGAAAGTACCCCTGGTTGGGTCGAAGATTCTCATGGCCTACCACCGAGAAACACAAAGCGTATCAATCCTCGTGAACCCAATTCCTCTCTCCCCCAATCTCCATCTTGGATCTGGTTCTTCTCTTTGTCCCGATTCGATCGGAGCTGAAACGATTCTAATTCCCACTTTTGGTTTCTCTAGCTGCGTTTTGAGTTTTTCGTGGTGATGGCATCGGATGAGCGTGACGCTGTTTTCTCTGTTGAATCGCCGGAGCTGGAGGAAGACGGCGGAGTAGAAGTGGGAGGAGGTGGAGGGGAGACCGATTCCGACGAGGATTTGCGTGAGAACGAAGATGTGGTTATGCCAGAGCCGAACGAGGCCGACGACGACGATCCCGAATACGAAGATCTGAATTCTCCGTCTATGGTTTCCGCCGTTTCTACGGCTCCGTTGCTTTCCGCGACGGCGAAGTCCTCCTCGACAGGCACCGTGACCGTCGCTCTCCCTGGCGGATCCGCCGTACCCGTCGCCGCGATTCACGTTGATTCCGATCCGAAATGGCACCGCATGACCGAGATCGTCCATCAGAGACCGCCGATTGACGACTCCAGACGTCTTTTCCAGAGGCTGTGGACCGACGAGGACGAGATCGAGCTCCTCCGTGGCTTCCTCGATTACGTCGCGAGCCACCGCGGTAGCAGCTCGCATCCGCCTGACACGGCGCCGTTTTACGAGCAGATCAAGTCGAAGCTTCAGCTGGATTTCAACAAGAACCAGCTGGTGGAGAAGCTCCGGCGGTTGAAGAAGAAGTACCGGAATGTGATGAGCAAGATCAGCTCCGGTAAAGAGGTATTCTTCAAAAGCCCTCATGATCAAGCCACTTTCGATATCTCTAGGAAAATCTGGAATCAAACCGGCAAAATCATAGGGTTCGAAGATAACAGTGTGATGGATTTCGAGGAAACCAATAACCACCATGCAAGTAACAATACCAATGGTAGCTCAGCTTTCAACGTCTCCATTGCTAATCCGAACGTGGAGATCGATTCTGAGAACGGGCTGGAGAAGAAAGTGACGATGAGTAGCACTAGTGGGTCGAGAAAACGATCACGATCGAGGGTAGGGAAGATCGACGAAGACAAGCCCATTGCTCCGTGCGACGGGGCAGCCGCAAATGTTAACCTCAACGAGAGTGTAGCTGCCGTTGGTGATTTCGGTGAGGGAAGGAATCTCCTTCTGGGAGGGGTGATAGAAGAGACGGTGAGGAATTGTGTATCGCCGATGATCAAAGAGATGATGAATGGGGCGACGGGAATGATGATGGCTGCGGTAGGAGGATTCCCAGGAGGTGGTGGTCATGCTTTAGGTGTGTTAAGCCCAATGCTAATGCAATCGCTGAATCTTGGATTTGGTGGTGGAGGAATAGGAGGTAAGGGATTAGGGGACCAACGGTGGAGGAGACAACAGATTCTGGAGTTGGAAGTGTACTCGAGGAGATTAGAATTGGTTCAAGAGCAGATTAGAGCCACAGTGAATGAGTTAAAGACAATGCCTAATGGAGGATGATGCATAAGGAAGACTGTAAAAGGGAGATCTAAGTTATGACTTATGAGCAAGATGAATATCAAGGAAGAAGAAGATGAAGATGTCTTGTGGTATGGTGGTCAGGTATAGTATAGCAAGTTATAAACTAATAATCTGAGAACTAAGTATCTGATGGTGATGAAATCTTTTTTAGGTTTTTAGAGCTTTTTTTCTTTTCTTGATTGGGTCTTTTTGATTTTGTTCATTAGGGGTGAATGGTAGGGGGGTTGTGCATAACCTTTGTATTAGTCTATTAGATTATAGTTTTTGTTAGTCATTATTAGTTCAATAAGAACATAAACTCTGTTAGCTATTTATATGAAAATAAAAAAGCAAATAATGTTAATGTGTGATGATATGCATATTTGAGATTATTATATCTAATAATGTCTTTTCTCATTACATGTTGCACTTGTTATTATAAGTTTAAAAAACTCTGTTATGTATATTTACTAGTAGCCTACACGCGCAGAGTTATATTGAACAAAACAGAACAACGATTGGTTTGGGGGGACCAGAACAAGGATTGGTTTGCAAATCGCAATTACCAACATATCTCCTAAAGAATGAGAAAGCATATGCGGCGTATCTTGGGGTACCGGTCAAGCAAGCTTTTAAATACTGCTAGATGTTATCTTCAGATCGTCAGAATAAAGTTTGAAAACGCCATTTTCTTTCTCTTACAACGCGAGAACAAATTGGACGGAAAAAAAAAAGGTATGGATCGTAATATAAAGGCGGTTGCCTCACACCTTTGTCTCTATTCAAAGCATATCCGGTACGTTGTCTCCATTCAAGCATGGATTTTGATATTGTCTTCATTTAAGCACAGCCTTAGATGTCCATTCAAATATGGCCTTACAATTTAAGTGTTGTCCCCATCCAAGCCATATATGTTATTTTCAATTTACGGAAAGGCACAAACTTGTCTTCGCACTCCACAATTCACTTCGCCTAGTGGCTAGTGTTTACCACATGTGAAAGTTGTTTTTATTTCCAGCCTACATTCGTTCCCTCCTTCAAACGCCGTTTTGGTTGACAATTTTTATCGACACTCCATTTTTAATTCTTAAACTGGAATTATGAATAGTGTTACTCCATATATTTTAAGTTATTATTTTTTGTTTAAAAATTATTCTTCTGATTTTATATTTTGATACTTGTGATATATGATGATAGCAGTGGTGATTTTGTACACCATAACTTCTCAAAATATATTACATTTGTATGTAATATTACTATAAATGTATTAGTACGATTGGTAATGTTTTCGTGTTTGTTTGTGAGTTCAAATAGTTTAGTTCAATGATTATCTTACAACAAGAATTCGTAGTTTGAAAGTGATTTTCTTTTTCATTTTTGCCCCCCAAAAATGAACCATGTGGATAAATAATAGTAGAACCACTCAATTCTAATCTACGTATATACAATATCTCTACTATATTTCTCTATCTGTATATATATATATATATATATATTATAGTCTGGTGCATGTGGATTTTAGACTTGGCGGTCTTTTGTCTCTTCTTCATTGATATTTCGTTTCAACTTTAAAGGTACGACGTTTTTTTCTTTCTTTTGCCTCTTTCTGGTTTATCCCTTTACCCATAAAAACACAATAATGTCGTCTGCTATATTCGTGCTAGTTTGGATTTGTTAGAAAACACTGATCCTTTTATTCCCATTTCTTATTATTTGGTATCAGTTTATATTTTCTTCACCTTGTTTCTCATCGTCGCTTTAGACATAACTCAGGTTTGGCCATGTTCTTTGTTACTCAAGAAATAACGCATCTCTGTTCAATTTGTTTTGTTTTGTTTTGTCTCTGATCTGCTTTAGGGGTTCCAAATTATAAATTCTAGTTCCGAGAAAATACTCACTCTGCTTTTCTCAAAACTTGTTGCTGAATCTTACTTGTGAATTGTAAAAACAGAGCTTTTAAGCAGATTATGGCCTTTGAGTATTATTTTGTGGATTGTGTCTAGCGTATTTGAATCTCAGATTACAAAATCTTAAATCTGCAGGAGTTTCAAAGACAGACCAACATGGAAGACCGGTGCTTGCTCAAGAACGATGTCACTGAGGTAAAGAATCTCTAGTTTCTTCTATATCAATTTGCTTTTCTTGGAATAAAGAACACGTTTTAAGAATTCTATGTTCGTGTTGTTACTTGGGGGCATTTTTGCGCAGTTGATAGGCAACACACCAATGGTGTATCTGAACAAAATTGTGGATGGTTGCGTGGCCCGTATCGCTGCGAAGCTTGAGATGATGGAGCCTTGCTCTAGCATCAAAGACAGAATAGCTTATAGTATGATCAAAGATGCAGAAGACAAAGGATTGATTACTCCCGGAAAGGTTAGTATAATCTCTTCATTATTGATATAATTACTATATATACGAAAAATAGAAAGTGAATTTCTTTGTTTTCTTTCTTTCTAAATAGAGTACACTGATTGAGGCAACGGGAGGTAACACCGGGATTGGTTTAGCCAGCATAGGGGCTTCAAAAGGCTATAAAGTGATCCTTATAATGCCCTCAACGATGAGCTTAGAGAGGAGAATCATTCTGAGAGCACTAGGTGCAGAGGTTCATCTCACAGACATGCACGTAGGCATTGAAGGACAGTTGGAGAAGGCTCAAGATATATTAAGCAAAACTCCTGGTGGTTACATACCACACCAGTTTTTAAATCCTGAAAACCCAGAGGTTTATATAATAATATATATCATCCATGATACATCCACCACAATTCTCTCTTCTTCGAATTATTGTTTTTTTAATTTGTTTTCTTACGGTTTGGATCCAAACTTGTTTGCTTGCAGATTCATTACAGAACCACAGGTCCGGAGATATGGAGAGATTCAGCAGGGAAAGTAGATATATTGGTAGCCGGTGTTGGCACTGGTGGAACGGTTACCGGAACAGGAAAGTTCCTTAAGAAGATGAATAAAGACATTAAGGTACAAAAACATTCACTAAAGCAAACGATATAAAAAAAAAAACGTTATAAAAAATGTGGTATTATTCTTCAAGATAATGCTATTGCAATCTTTTTGATGAATGAATATATAGGTTTGTGTGGTGGAACCTACAGAAAGTGCGGTACTCAGCGGAGGAAAACCAGGTGAGGACACATAAACTTTAAAATCATCTTGTTCGAGTTCTTGGATCTTGATTATTAATTGAACATAATATACTTGTTTCTAGGTCCACATTTGATCCAGGGAATTGGCTCTGGTGTCATTCCAACCAATTTGGACTTTAGCATTGTTGATGAAATTATACAAGTATGTAGCCAAGATTATATCTACTTCTTTGATCGTCAAAGTGATATATGCTGAGAGCTGCAATCTTTTTGGTTCAGGTGACAGGTGAGGAAGCCATTGAAACTGCAAAGCTTCTTGCTCTCAAAGAAGGATTGCTGGTACAGTTTTGGTTTAACGTTACTTTTTGTCGACATATATAAACCCCAATTTTTTTGTTTTTTTGTTTTTTTTGTTTTTTTAAACGAAGTTTATGATAACGCTATTATGATTCATATGATGTAGGTGGGAATATCCTCAGGGGCTGCCGCAGCCGCTGCATTAAAGGTTGCCAAGCGGCCAGAAAACGCAGGGAAACTCATTGCGGTAAGCAGAGCCTTTCCACCATTTAACCGCAATTAAAATGTAAACCGAGTTTATTAATCAACCCGGTTATCGACTTTTTGTTTGCAGGTGGTTTTCTCCAGTGGAGGAGAACGTTACTTATCGACTGAATTGTTCGAGTCTGCCAGATATGAAGCAGAGAATTTGCCGATTGAATGAGTCGCGATTTGTGTTTCGGTTTGGTTCCGTAATAGATAATATTGGCACAAGACTACAGAGTTTCATTATTGCAGGTCTTTGTAAAATCTGTAAAAGTTACATAATTTTGAATTTTGATGATGATTGAATGAATAATTATATGTTGTTCTTCATTAACTATTTCCACTATTGGGTTTAGAAAAAATCGAGATTGCTACTATTTTATTTTTGTTATCTTATTTTTGCTAATCTTATCCTATCCGGATCAAATAAAAATAGATTTTATTTTCACTTGCATTATGCAAGATACATGACAGAAAACAAAACTCGTCTTCATACTTCACATCGTGCAGTGTGCACAACAGGCCACATGCCAAAGTTGCATAAATCCTTTTTTTCTTTTAACCATAGACGACACATGACATGATTATTCTATTTTGTATTTTTATGCCCATCGTTTCATTTTTCTCTTCGTCATTCTTCCTTTCGTTCAAACTTTAAAGGTATGACTTTTTTTTGTTTTTTTGGTTCTTTCTGGTTTATCCATGAAAAGTTAAAACATCATGTAGTTCTGCTCTGTTCTTGCTGCTTTCAATTTGTTTAGAGAATCGAGAACACTGGTTTCTTACTACCATTTCCTTATTTTGGTATGAAATTATCTGATTTTTCTTCCTTTTTTTTTTTTCCTAATAATACGTCGCTTTTAACTTAACACAGGGCTTCTCATTTTCTTTGTCTCTCTGTTTAGTTCGTTTTTGTCTTTGATCTATTTTAGGGTTTCCAAATCAAGAATTCTTGTTCTGAGAAAAATACTCAACATAGTCTAGTTTTTTAGCTTAAACATTAATCCCACTCGGAGTATTTTGCGGATTTTTGTCTTCTTCTTTGAATCTCAGGCAGGAGTTTCAAAGACAGACCACCAACATGGAAGAAGATCGTTGCTCGATCAAGAACGATGTCAGTGAAGTAAGATAAAAACTCCCTAACTTTTTCCAGAATCAATTTGCTTTCTTGCTGTAAAAAAACATGTCTAAAAGCCTTTGCTCTGTTTGTTTTTGAAGTTGATAGGTAACACACCAATGGTGTATCTGAACAAAGTTGTTGACGGCTGCGTAGCCCGTATAGCCGCCAAGCTTGAGATGATGGGGCCTTGCTCTAGCGTCAAAGACAGAGTCGCTTACAGTATGATCAAGGATGCAGAAGACAAAGGATTGATTACTCCCGGAGAGGTTAATAATATAACAACTAGGCATCTACAATTAAAAAAAAAAAAAAAAAAAAAAAACATATCACCTCGATTGAGATATACATTGTTTATAACTGAAGAGTACGCTGATTGAGCCAACGGGGGGTAACACCGGGATCGCTTTAGCCAGCATCGGAGCTGCAAGAGGCTATAAAGTGATACTTACGATGCCTTCAACGATGAGCTTAGAGAGGAGAATCATTCTCAAGGCATTAGGTGCAGAGCTACATCTCACAGATGTGAGCATAGGCCTTATTAAAGGATTGCTGGCGAAAACTCAAGAGATATTAAGCAAAACACCTGGTGGTTTCGTTCCACAGCAGTTTGAGAATCCTGCAAATCCTGAGGTTTATATTTTAATAATATAATATCATGCTCATGCATCCACCACCACAACTCTCTCTCTCTCTCTCTCACTCTTATGATTTGGTTGCTTGCAGATTCATTACAGAACCACAGGTCCAGAGATATGGAGAGACACAGCAGGGGAAGTAGATATATTTGTTGCTGGTGTTGGCACTGGTGGAACAGTTACCGGAGTAGGCAAGTTTCTCAAGGAGATGAATAAAGAGATTAAGGTTCAAAAACATTCACTAATTCTCTATAACCAACCCTATAAATAATAAATATATAATTTCTGTGACAATCTTGATGAACAGGTTTATGCGGTGGAACCTACCGAAAGTGCGGTACTCAGCGGAGGAGAACCAGGTGAGGATAACAAACATAAAACTCTTCTTGTTGAATCTTGATTATCATCACTAAAACATAATGTATTACTTGTTTGTAGGTCCACATTTGATCCAGGGAATTGGCGGTGGTGTCATCCCAGACAATTTGGAATTAATCATAGTTGATGAAATCATTCAAGTAAGTAGCCAAGAAGATTATCTACTTGTCGATCTTGAAATGATATTCTGAGAAACTGCAATCTTTTGATTTATTTAGGTGACAAGTGAAGAAGCTATTGAAACAGCCAAACTTCTTGCTCTCAAAGAAGGATTGCTGGTACACACTTGGTTTAACGTTTTAGTACAAAACCAGAAATTAGAAAACCGGAGTTTATGATGTATGCAATATTCTGGCAGGTTGGAATATCCTCTGGAGCCGCAGCAGCGGCTGCAATTAAGGTTGCGAAGCGGCCAGAGAACGCTGGGAAACTCATTGCGGTAAAGCTTTGTCTCTGACTAACCAAGTCCAACCCGTAAGCTTTGTCTTAAACCATTACCAAACCGGGTTTATTCAATAATTCTGGTTATCGTTTGGTTTGCAGGTGGTTTTTCCTAGTGGAGGAGAACGTTATTTATCGACTAGTTTGTTTGACATGGTCAGATATGAAGCAGAGAATTTGCCAATCGAATGAGAGTCGTAGCGACGTGTAATTTGGTTTCGTTCGTTCAGAGATTTTACAAGATTATAGTTTGATTGCCGGTCACTGTAAAAGTAAAACCTATTAAACTTACAATATACGAATATGAATTAATTAATAAGTTGTTCTTCATTACCTGTCTTAGTAGCTTGATTTCGCATCTTGTTTACTACTGGTCCTAGAATCGGATTCGGTTTGAGTCTAAACAAATATGTAAGACAACATGAGCGCTAAAATTTTGATGGTGATGACTGGATGATTAGTGATGGAGTTTCTTCATAACATTTATAGTAGACTTTGGGTTTGGGGGTCAACTTTATATACAGTAATAGATGTTGGTGTAGCCGTGTAGGTTAAGAAAAACTGATTGGTTACTATTGTTATCTTATCCAATCGTAATCGTTGGAAAAAATGATATGAGTATATGACTAATACTTTGTCCATCTAAACATTTTTAATCAAATCTTGCTGACATAAATTTTATTTAATTAAAATCGAAATATACTTTTTTGTAAAGAATATTCAATTTTCTTTTTCTTTTTAGGACTATTCATTTTTATATGTTTATTAAGAAAATCAAATAAGAAAAGAAAATGTTGATATATATATAGATATGATATCAAAATTTTAAAAAACTATTCACAACCAAAGAGATTGATATAAACATGATGACGAAAGAAACAGTAGGCAAAAATTTGGAAATATTAACCATAAATATTTACAAAAAAAAAAAAAAATCAATATTTTGAAGTGTCAATGGCTCAAGTTAGAAAAAACAAAAACTTTTTCGATAGGGTTTTTTTTTTTTTTTATATAGTTATGAATTTCGAGTTTCACATTGTATAACATTTAGAACACGTAATATATGTATGGGAAATTGCAACAAATTGCAACAAATATTCTTCACATACATAGAAAATCTAAGGTTTACAAAATATGTATTTTTCATTATCGAGAATATAGAAAAGTTATAGATTATGTATTATACATTGTGTAGAACGCATGGTCTAATAGAAACATATTCTACGTCTGTATTTTTAATTTGTTAAATACATATGTTTTTCTTTTTAATATTTGAATATCCATTAAAAATTATTAAACATTCAGAGATATAAAATGAAGATGCTTTAGTAAAAACATGTTCTAAAAGTTTTAGATATTCAAAAAAGTAGCAGTCCAAGTTTTTTTTTTTTTTTTTTCAATTTTCACATAGAGAAAAAAAACCGTAATACTTACTCCTTCCGTTTTAATTTAGTTGTTGTTTTAAAGTTAAAATTTTGTTTCATATTATTTTTCGTTTTGTATTTTCAATGCAAAGTTATTACAACTTTTCCAGTTTTATCTTTACTCTTTTATCTTTACTCTTTTAGCTTATACATTATTTTTATCAAACAAAACATATTATTAATTAGGGATAAAATAATAGCTTTAATAATTTTCTTAATCTGTATAATAAAGTCTAGAACAATAACTAAAAAGAAATGGAGAGAGTATAAAAATTTTTTTTTTTCACTTGATTTAGATTCTGCAACAACAATTCCATCTTCTGAGGTATCAAGACCGTGGTCTCGAGTCCTCCTGCAAATATGTCTTCCATAATTTGCATTAATAAACCATTGACCAAACTATTGGGTAAAGGGGCTTCAACCTATAAAAACTCTTCAACAATATGTTATCTTCGTATTAAACAAAATAAAAAAGAAAATAAATTGTGTTAGATGTTGTTTTCGCATTACGCCACACGACACAAACTTGTAACTTGTAAGATGTTGTTCTCGCATTATTGCAAGATGACAGAAGCTCCACCCCATGCTTCACATCGTGCAGTGAGCGGCCACATGTGAAAAGTAGCATTATATATATTTTCTCAACCAAATATTATTCTTTTGTAAAACCACTCTATGCTTATTTTGTTTGGACTTATCGCTTTATCATCCTTTTCTTCAACGCACTTCGTTTAAACTATAAAGGTATGATAGTTTTGTTGTTGTTCTGGTTGATTCGTTTATCCATTAAAAAAGTTAAAGTAGTTATGCTCTGTTCCTAATACTTTGGATTTATTTGAAGACCAGTGACCATTTCCTGATTTTAGTATCAATTTTTCTGGTCATCACTGTCATCGGCGCTTTCGCACTTTAACGCAGAGTTTGTATGTTCTTGGTTACTCATGAAATAACCTCTCTATACGACTATACGTAATTTTGTTTTTGTATCTCATTTACTACTTTAGGGGCTCCATTTTATAAAGACAATCAGACAAGTGCCAAAAAATGTTCCTGAGTCTTGGCTGTGAATTGTAAAAAGAGCCTTTAAGCAGACTATGGCCAGTATAAATCTATTTTGATCTTCGGTAGCCGTATACTGGAAAAACTATAATTTATGCAGGAGGAGTCTGTGAGACAGACCAAGATGGAAGAAGATCGGTGCTTGATAAAGAACGATGTCACTGAAGTAAAAATCTCAAATTTCTTCTGTATCAATTTGCTTACTTTCAATAAAGAACATGTCTAAAAGCATTTGCTCTGCTTTTTTTTTTTTTTTTTTTTTTTTGTGTTCTGTTGCAATTTGTACAGTTGATAGGTAACACACCGATGGTGTATCTGAACAAAGTTGTTGACGGCTGCGTAGCCCGTATAGCCGCCAAGCTTGAGATGATGGAGCCTTGCTCTAGCGTCAAAGACAGAATAGCTTATAGTATGATCAAAGATGCAGAAGACAAGGGATTGATCACTCCCGGAGAGGTAAAACATAAAGAAAATCCGTATATATATATAGCCCTCTCCACATTTCATTAAGATTGAATTGAATTGTATTTTGATTGAAGAGTACACTGATTGAGCCAACTGCTGGTAACACCGGGATCGGTTTAGCCTGCGTGGGTGCTGCAAGAGGCTATAAAGTGATACTTATGATGCCATCAACGATGAGCTTAGAGAGGAGAATCATTCTAAAAGCATTAGGTGCAGAGCTTCATCTCACAGATATGAGCATAGGCCTTAAAGGAATGTTGGAGAAGGTTGAAAAGATTTTAAGCATAACACCTGGTGGTTTCGTTCCTCAACAGTTTGAGAATCCTGCAAATCCTGAGGTTTATATATTATAGCATGCTCATGCATCCACCACAACGATTCTCTCTTCTTTGAGTCTCTCACACACTCTTATGATTTGTCTTGTTGCAGATTCATTACAGAACCACGGGACCAGAGATATGGAGAGACACAGCAGGGGAAGTAGATATATTTGTTGCTGGCGTTGGCACTGGCGGAACAGTTACTGGAGTAGGGAGGTTTCTCAAGGAGATGAATAAAGACATTAAGGTTCAAAAACATTCACCAATTCTTGATAGCCAACTTGAAAATTCAGTTTTTTTTTTCATGACAATATTGATTCTTGATCAACAGGTTTATGCGGTGGAACCTGCAGAAAGTCCGGTACTTAGCGGAGGAGAACCTGGTGAGGAACATAAACAAACATGATTACTCTCGTCCGGTTTGTTTGTTGCATTTCTAATCAGAATATATCGTTTCTTGGATTGTTTTTCATTATTTTGTAGGTCGACATTTGATCCAGGGTATTGGTGCCGGTATCATTCCAACCAATCTGGACTTAAGCATTGTTGATGAAATCATTCAAGTAAGTAGCTGAGATTTATCTACTTCTATCGATCGTTGAAACAAATATTCTAAGAAGTGTAATCTTTTTATTTATTTTTTAGGTGGCAGGTGAGGAAGCCATTGAAACAGCTAGGCTTCTTGCTCTCAAAGAAGGATTGCTGGTACAGTTTTGGTTTAACGTTTCTTTTCTCGGTATAAACTTGAAAACCGGAGTTTGTGATGAATGCGATAATCTGGCAGGTGGGAATATCCTCTGGAGCCGCAGCAGCCGCTGCGTTGAAGGTTGCAAAGCGGCCAGAAAACGCAGGGAAACTCATTGCGGTAAGCTTTCTTTCTGACTGACCAGAAAGCTAAGCTTCGACTTAAACCGAAATCAAATCGGGTTTGTTATATAATCCCGGTTATTGTCTGGTTTGCAGGTGGTTTTCCCCAGTGGAGGAGAACGTTATTTATCAACTAAACTGTTCGATTCTGTTAGATACGAAGCAGAGAATTTGCCGATTGAATGAGTGTGGCAATGTTTGATTCAGTTTGGTTTATTAAGAAATGTTAGTGCAAGATTACAGTTTCATTATTGTTGCAGGTCATTGTAGAATCTCTTAATGTTACACATTCGATGACGCATAAATTGTAAAGCATACGTGATTTATATAAGATTATAAAGTGAATCTTTTGTAATGTCTTCTTCATACGATCTTCTTGTAATTCTAATAAAAATGTCATTCATATTATGATAGAACTAAACAAACACAAAACTGTTAAAATTACACCAAACTCATTCGGAAACCTAAACCGTTTAAATCCTCTTGCCCTTGTTTTTCCTAGAAGGAACAACCGTCCAGCCGTCATCGGCTTCTGGTTTCCGGTTTGAGGAGTTCTCAGATGCATCCACCATCATGTCTGTATCCTCACCTTCATCATCGCTTTCCTCATCTTCCTCATCGTTTCCATTTGAAACCTGCAAATACCACAAAAGGGTCTCAAATTCAAACTCTTTAAGATAGAATCCTACCTAGCTACATGGATACAAAGGAACCAAACCAATGTAGAAAACTTAAAATGTAAATCAAATAGACATGGATCACCAAAAAGGCCTACTGGATATCATAATATCATATCACGCATCTACAACATGAGCTTCAGTGAATGGTGACTCAACCTCAGACTCATAAATGCAATGACCACAACTAATTCAGGAATGTGAAAACGACAAGACGGCATTTGGTTTCAGTGGAAAAGAGTAAAACAAACCTTGACAACACTTGCAGTGGTCTGAGGATTAGTTAACCTGAGTTTCTCAACCCTCTGGAAGTTGCCTTCGAGGCATTCATAATACAAATCTAGTAGCGTCTCTGTCACCTTCAGATGAATGACCAAGGAGACGCTATCTATCAGTACCCAAAAAGGAATCACGAAATTAGCATTTAAAAATCTCAACGAAAGTGTATGTATATACCTCCTCGAGGCTTCCATCTTCAGCCACAGTATTAAGCTCATTAAGACCACTCTCTAGAATGTCAGCTAATCCGTCAAAGTCCGTTGGATCTACAAAATTCAGAATCAATGATCAACCAAATGACCAATTCGAAACAATTAATTCAAGTGCATTTCAACAAGAGCAATCAAATAAAAGGTTTAACCTTTGGATTGGGTGAAATAGTCGACAGCATTGGAAACGGTGCGCACGGCTTTCTCTTGAGAATCTCGGCCTCCCCAACCGTTGTCGACGGCGGCTCGCATGGCAGTCCACCGTGAAAGTATCAAACCAATTCCTTCGCTGAGTATGGCCTCCTCCTCCGCCGTCAACACCACAGGTCCACTGGGTCTCGATTCCATTCTCCTCCCTTCCTTCTTCTCTCTATTGATTATTGATTAAACAAAAACACTTGATCATTAGGATTTGAATGTTTGCTCAACTATGGTATCACTGAGCTACCAAATTCCAAATTTACTTCTTCTTCTTCTTTTGGGTTGCAGAGTTTGACAAATTCCAAACAACGGATTCAAAAGCATCAGAGTAAGCATCGATTCGATTGAATAAAACTAATTTCGAGGAAATTTGATCCGTTGAGAATCAGTGAGATGTGAAACAGAGAGAGAGAAAAAAAACCTGTGGGACTGAAACAGAAACGGGTATTGTCGAAACGCCGGCGAGACGGTGAGTTAAG
The DNA here is from genome assembly GCA_900406535.1 of Noccaea bulbosa. Lineage (NCBI taxonomy): Eukaryota > Viridiplantae > Streptophyta > Magnoliopsida > Brassicales > Brassicaceae > Noccaea > Noccaea bulbosa. The sequence continues at coordinate 37,259 of OVBJ01000179.1, read as the reverse complement.
CTGGTGGGCTCGGCGACGTTGCGGCGGGTAAAGGAAGTTTTTTTTGTTCACGATTTTCTGAGTGTTGTGGATGGGAGAGGAATGAAGTGAATGTTTCTAGTGAAGGTTTCGAAGCCCTAATTCAAACCTTAACCGATTGATCGACTAAGCTAAACCGGATAGTTTACACTACACAAGTACACATATTGTCGGGTTTGTCTTTTGTTTTAATCCGAAACGAAATCGATCGGTTTAATTGGAAAAAAAACAGTAACTCAATTCAATTTGTAGGGTTCAGACCGAACCGAATGTTTTCGTAAAGCTAAAAGCCTAAAACATAATGCACATGTCAGTTCTCTAGTGGCTAAATTAGGAGGGGAAAAATGAGGAGGGAGTAGAGAGAAAGTCGAGGAGAACCCTTCTTCTTTTTACGTAAGATAGTCACAGAATTGAATGGCTCATGCAAAACTATTTAAATTCCTTACATTACAAATATATATATTACGTTGGAAAAAAAAAAAAGATCAGAGAGACAAAAAAAAATGAGCGAAGAACAGCTGCAGAAACCTATAACTAATGACGTAAAAGGAGAGGCCGAAAAGATTCCGGCGACGGAAGACAAACAAAAGGGTGTTGTCGCCGAGGCATCTGGTGGACAGGTCCGTACATAAATAATCCGATGAATCTCATACCGTGTTATATTCAACAACATGTACGACTATCATAACATAGTATTTACATTTATATTAATCGAGTAAATAGAACCTTCAATATTTGTAGGCGGAGGGAGAAGTAAACCCCAAAAAGGTTACTAATCCTCCGGCATCGGAAGGAACAATAACTATCGGAGAGGCTCTAGAGGCGGCTGTTCTCACGGCAGGGAATAAGCCGGTGGAGTGGAGTGACGCAGCCGCCATACAAGCGGCCGAGGTTAGAGCCACCGGACGGACCAATATCATGCCCGGCGGTGTCGCCGCTTCGGCTCAGTCAGCTGCCACTCTTAACGCACGAGCCACCTCTGACGACGACAAGACTACGCTCGCCGACGTTCTTACTGTGAGTAAATGCTAGGATTCCTTGAAAATTGAAAATTTGTGTCCGTTTCTTTGAAAATGTTGATAGTATTTATAATTTTTTCGTTCGTTTGTGGGATTCTGATGATAGTTATAATGTTTGCCTTCTTGTTTTCGAAAGGGAGCGAGTAGCAAATTGCCGTCAGACAAACCAGCAACAAGAAAAGACGCGGAGGGAGTGACAGGCGCAGAGATGAGGAACGACCCTCATCTCACTACTTACCCAACCGGTGTGGCCGCCTCTGTTGCCGCCGCCGCTCGGATTAATCAGGCCAAGTGATACCATTCTTCTCTCTGTAGACCTATGTAATGATGGTATCGAGAAGCCAAGTATGTAAAGTGTAAACTAACTACCTGTATATATTGATGTATATAAGATTTCGAAGTTCTCGATTGTACCTATATAAAACAGACGTACGGTACGTTAAAACCCAAATCTATCCAAGGAGATCAGAAAGAGATACGCAACATAGTAAAGAAAAACTGGATTACGTAAATGATCAGGCTACATGAAAGCAGGTTGGACTGGTCCAGACCGGGTTTAACGATTGAACCATGGTTCGCAGAACATAAAATCTCGGAGAATGCTGTGAATTGTATCCTCAGCGGGAAAGAATGAAGATCAGTCCCATGAACCAATAAAGATAAAATAGCACACGGAGTAACTCGGTACAGGCTAAAACAAAGTATACAACCTAAGTGGTAGAGAACCAAAATTTCTCAAGAATTCTAGTGTCAGAAGAGAAAGTTTCGAGCTCAATTTTTCTGAGAAACATTGCCATGTGTTGCCACTTGCCATCAACTGGATAGACTAACCTTTCCCAGACCCAGCTCAGTCGCAATTGCTCGTAGTAAAACTTGCACCAGCTCTCTCACCGACGTTTCCCTGGTGAAAACATAACGTCCAAAATCAAAATTTGATCGGGTCTTGTAGGTTTATAGTTACAGATTCTCTTCCCTTTCTAATTTGATGGGTTGCTTTTCGAAATTTTACGGACCAGACAGAGATTTGTCACCCCTTCAGATATCTGGAACTCCTACAGGGTGCGTTTTGAACGAAAAAAACTGTAACTGAACAAATAATATTACCTTGATAACACAATCTCGCACAGAGAGGGAAAAAGGACAAGTAGGTGTGCACGGGTGTCACGGTTATCTTCGCGTAGGATGGTTTTCAGATAGGGTTGCAATGGAAGAACTGATGCAACCTCGGGATGAATCGTCAGGCGATCAAGTTCTTGGAGGGTAAAGATAATCTCTTCAAGTCTTGTTATTGGGATTTGACGGTTGCCTGCCAAAAGATAACCGCCGATTAAAGAATGGCAAGCAAAGAATATGTTAGGGTTTATCCGAAAATGGAGAACCCTCACCTAGATTTTTCTCGTCAACTAAAAATCTACTTAAAATGAATTCGCATCTGTCCATTAGCGTGATGATAGAGATCTTGCTCACTTCTGCTCTTGTTGAGTGCCAGTTCTCGGTTTCAGAGCTGAAACTAAAAAACAAAAGTTGATGTCGGTATGTTAAAAGTGGGAGTAGGAATGGGTAATCACTCTTCATGGACATTCCTAATCTTCTGAAGCAGAAATGGCAATGCTCCTAAGGACTCTCTCTATGATATGTTCACGCCAATAACGAATACAATGGATATTGTTTTATGTGTTTGATGCAAAATATGCAACTAAAGTCGAGGAGGGACTCCTAAAAGGAGCAAGAGCTATCACGTTATGAAGTATGCCGTGCTAGTGTCTGAAGCAAGCAACAAAGCAAAGGAATAGGCTATGGTCATGGACACGATCAACGCCATATTACCTGCTCAAGGAGAACAATTTTTGTAAGCATGTCAAGGAAAACCTGCTACAATGGGTAGGCATCAGCTCAACAGTTTCAACAGGCAAAGAGCATGTACGTGATGCACATCGGTCTAGGGTTGAAACAAGCCGTTCCAGGACCTATTGATGCAAGAAATAGTCAAATCATATTAAAAACTCAGACACTAGGATAACGGAACATTTGACATTAAATCCAAGCTGCTTACTTCTCGGGGTGCATCAACAGTTGACTTAAGAATGATATCCCCAAGACCGTTTAACAAGGCCATCTCAAGAGTCTCATTGGCCTTAAGTGCTGCAGCAGGAAGAGAATTTGAAGAAAGTGCACGGCCACAATAACCAACAAGGAATATCTCGTAAACATCTCCAATTTCTTTCCAAATGCGTATTCGAGCCGTTTTGCTAATTTTCAGGTCTGTGTCACCACCACCCACAGAACATATTTTCACATCTTCAACAAGCAAACGGTTGAAGCCCTCAGCTGCTACTTTCCAGAGTGAACCATCTGGATTGTCTCGTCTTGTCATCATGCACCTGAAAAACAAAATGATCCTATAAGTTGATTGTTGTACACAGTACACACTTCTCCCAGACAACACTGGATTAAGTAAAATGACATGGTAATTAAGCCACTCTACAAAAGATCAGAAATTTTTTCTTTTTGCAGTTCTAGGCAGGGTCGTGTAACTTGAGAGAGGGAAGGGGTTTGGGTTGACCGCACATGCTAACAGATTAACCAAATAACCGCACTTCCCTTTCGAGACTTAAGTTGTGACACAATTGAGAGTTAAGAAGAGGTAATACACCCGCACAATTCGGATTCCATGAACAGCATATAATGAGAGTTAAAATTTACCTTTTCAGGTTCTGGATGACTTCCGGAAACAGGATATACTTTTCAACTGCAGGAGCCTGAAGGAGGAGCTCGACCAAGGCAGGGATTAGCTTTTCTGCAAACATATTACTCGCAATTCTTGTGGTTGGAATTGTTTTGTCAGACAAAGCATCAGCTTTATGGTCCGGTACTTCACTGCCTGGAGTGCAATGATAAAAGAATATCAGATAAAAGACTTGTTAAGAGTAAGATTGCATCACGTACTTGCTTGCATGGTGACCTGTGCTGGTCTGTTTAATCTCACCTTCCTCATTTGGCAGAACAGAATCCACCCGTGGAAGATAATGCAAAAACTCTCTTAGCAAAATTAGCCACATTGATGAAAGGTGCTCAGGTGGACCCAGAGAAGGCAAGATCTCCAAAACATGACGTAGTACAGGGGGGACATGTCCCTTGATATCATTAATGGAATAAGCATAAGAGGAACGCAAGCAGCCAAGTTTTGAAAATGAGGTAATTGAGAGGAAGAAAGTAAAGAATACATTATGGAAGAACAGACTTACAAATTCATTTTCAAAATTTTCGCTATTTATTATGGCCTGTTTTATAGCTAAATCTATAATTCCCAACAATTGCATGTACATTTTGTCATCAAACATCTTCAGTGACTGCACATATAATTCACCTGTCAAAACATTGAACGAGAAAGAAAAGGAAAGAGTTAGATCTGTTACAAATTCTGTCAGACAATAAAGGAACACCTTTGTTTCATCCATTCCAATTCACCAAAATTGTTCATCTAACTGAGCAAAAAGACTACAAAAATTGCAAACTTCATTGAAAAAAAATGTATTACCTAAACCATGCAGAATCTCTTGTTTCACCTTCGTTGCTGTGTCACCTGTGTAACTCGATGACTTCTGGAAAACAAGCTCATAGACGTCCAAAACTGAATTAAGATATCGGAGTTGCAAGTTTCCCTAATTCGTAGAAAAGTTAAGTTAGAAGAGTGATACATGGATGTGAGAGTGTCTATAGTAGCTTGTAGATTGTTCAAATAGCTGTGCTATTACCTTGACACAGTGGGACACAACAGCTGTCTGCAGACAATTTATCGCTGCAAGTGATACCTCTTTACTCCCATTGAAAATGCTATTCTTAACAAAAGCAAGCAAAGACTCCCATCCTACAGAAGTAGAAAGTTACATGATATCTCAGTATCTCGTAAACAATAAACACTGCAGTCAAGGCAAAATACAATTCACTCACCTGACCAGAAATTAGGTAAGCTTTCAAGAAGAGGAAAATAGGACCGGAACAGGCGGGCTATTCCTCCAAGTACAAGCACAAATGTTTCATCCCACTGCTTCTGGGCTGTATTGCGACTGCAAATCAGAAAATGGATGGCAAGGTTCAATGGTGGGAAAACGGGTAAATATATTGAAAGAAATGAGTTATTCAGGCATCAAAGACTATCAAATGAGATGGACAATGCAGGAGACATCCACGTGTAGAGAATTCCTTTTGTCACCTATGATGTATAAGCATGTGCACTGCTTTCCCTCCTCGAGTACCGATTTCCTTTCCTTGCCATTCGTCCTTTGATGATGTTGCAGCCTACAAAGGAAGATTCACCACTTGTCACAATAGTCTCCTAAAATGAATGTATTGAATCACTTTCCTCACCTTGTGAGAGGCACCATCCAACATCGGGAAGATATAGTTCCATAGACAATCCTCCCACATGCTTTTTGAAAGTTTGTTCCCATGACTTCCCAAAATCTGAAAAAATGTCCTGACAGCAGAATTCCTAACCTGGAAATTTGATAGCAATGAGAAAATAAATCAGAGTGGCACCAATGTACCAACCAAATAAAAAATTCATGTTGAAAACACAGAGGTGGTCAATGACGTATACCTCTGGTCGCTCGTCATCCACGAGTTTCTGAATTAACGAAAAGACTAAAAACAACAGTTTCTCATGATTGACTACTTGTATTCGAGCTTCATAATCTGGCTTGTTGGAATTGTTAGCCATATGCTTTTCCCCGTCCTCACCATTTATTTGGTGTGGAATGGTATCAACATTATTGAATCCTGCAGGAACAGCACAGCTTGCTAATTTTTATATACAGAGCTTCTCTTGAGGTTATAATTGCAGATTAGGATTTGACAGTTATTTACCTGCTCCTTTCTCCACTAGAGACCCATGGTGGAGCCCCTTTGCTACGAAATCAGTCAAAGTCCACAACAGGCCAATGGCTGTTAAGCTTATATTCAAATCAGTCTTCTGTGCACTGTAAGCTCCAGTAACGTCTATGCACCTGGATCATTAACATCATTATCTACCATCCCGTATCAACAGGTAAAATAAGGAACGTAGTAATTAAAACCGAGACAGAATCTTACACATGGAGACAGTCTTCCGGAAGAGTAGGAAGTCCATCACTCATAACAACCCGGAGACTCTGGGAAGAACATACAAGGTATCATTGTCAAGAGAATCCGTAAGCAATGGACAAAGGTCATACATTGCGGCTAACATATATCGAATCCAGGGCAGCCATTTTGTACTAACCTGGAACCCAAGGGTCGCCACATCCTTCTCTGATGCATCCGCAACAGACCTTAAGAGAATATGCGAGGAATAGGATCACATAATGGAATGAGAAATTCAATTTCACATATATGGAATACATATAGAAACCAAGCGGGAAACATACCTCAACATTTCAAGGATGCCTGGCCAGCTATAGTACAACTTTTCCCCACATCTCTGATGTGAAAAGAATAATGCAGGAGAAAAACATTAGATACTGAAGGTAAAGGTAGCTTGATCTCTGAATGTTCATATCCGTATATATACCTCCAGCACATGAAGGAGAATTTTTAATGACCCAACTCGAACATCAGCCTTTTGAGCAGAAAAGTAAAGAACCCTGAGAGAAGATAGTACAGCACACTCAACAGACTTCAACTCACTTGACTTTGATTCTACCTAGGGAGAAGAACAAAGAAAGCGAAGAACAATCAAAGCAAGTCCTTTTTGCATGAGTTGGAAAACTCTCGAAATGTAAGCAAGGACAGTGAAGAGATCTCACATCTAGAGTTGCATCTCTTGATCTGGGCGGATCTTCTCCAAACTGTTCTGAACCTAAGACAGCACATATGGATTGATCCAGAGCATCAAGCGCCATATTTCTCAAGTTCTGATTGGAATGTTCAGCGAGCTGCAATATGCAGTTGAAGCATCAGTAAAGCCCAGAGTAATGTCAGGATATCCCCGCAAATAAATAGAATAATGAATGCTGCGTCACCTCAAGAAAGTGGCCAACCACCTGGTCCCATAGTGGTTCCACCCCTGTCATACGGAAGAAAATCAGAGTGATGCGAACAAAATGATTCAGAGACTAGACCAACATACTAGGCGACAGCGTGGAAAAGAGAGACTACTCTAAAGTTGAACTCAGAAAATCAATAAAGAACATACTGTGAAGATTGTTTACGAGAATGGATATCATTCTGTCCACCGAAAAACTGATGCTCCCAATCTTTTTACTTGAAGCTGATGACACACTGCCCGAAGTTTCTGTCATGGACTGATGGGACAACATATGTAGTGCAGAAAGAAGTGATTTAACAGCAGACACATGCATCAGCGCCGAGCTCTCAAACAGCTAGCCAGATGAAAGCAATGAGTCAAGAACCAGGAATTTCAGAATCCAGCTTAACCAAAACAAACTAGATATAAGTAGCTCCGGCAAAAGAAATCTCAACAAAAAGAAATAAACAAAAGCAATCCAAGGGCATAGATTATAGAAAAAACTGATTTGGCGTACCTGAGAATTTAAAGAAGAGAGAATGCTAAAATCAGCATACTGCCTAGAAGGCTCTCTGGTGAGCTTTGGGACTGCAGTTGCGACCTCCTACATGTAAAAGATAATGAATAGTTTACTAACAGAGAAAAAATCATCTATAATAAAAGATCAAGCTATATTATATAACAAAAAAGACGGAATCCTGCACCGGGGTGTTTTGCCAAATTTACCTGAGTGGTTGCATGAGGAGAATGAATAGTTCGATCTAGGGACGCCAGAGTTTCAAGAACCTGTATTTGTTTAGGATTTCCCGTTATCATGAGATAGTTTACTTGATCATACTTGTAGCAAAACACTCACCAACACCCATGATGGGCCCAATACGTTATGCAACCTATGAGCGATGTTAAAGAGTGTTCTCAATGCCTGAACAATAATCAGACGGTCTGTCAGCCAAACATGTTTACCAAAATTATTTCAAATGGACAAGCTGCAAAGGAGATTCTTTTTTTCTTTCTTTTCAAGATGTGCATGTACGAAAGAATGAGATGCTGAATAAAAAATATCACATTAAATACCTGAACATTCTTGGGTGTCAAAACAAACACATCTTTCTGATCAACTTGTACTTCGGAACGTTTGGACACAGGAGACTGTACGAGGCTGTTGAATCACAAATGAAATCCCCAAAAGTTAACTGGCTAGCATTAGTTAAGTAGCTTTGACATGATATCTATAGCAAGTTTTCAAGGTACCTTTTTCTTTCGGCATCAGTGGGCAAAACGATGGTAAACTTACAAAGCGATGCAAGAAAAGAGTTCAAGGGTTCTACAGCATGAAGAACGCCACATGCCTGAGGAAAAAAAATTATAAGAATACTCATCAATTCGTCTGCATGGTAGTCATCATAAGGTTAATTTGCAATGTAAAAGGAGGAAAGCGGGGACATGTTTATGCCGCACATTGTCAATGAGCAGCCACATCACGTATGGAAACTTTAAATCTGGTTTGCATTTACCTGAGTAAATGCTTGATATCCTTTCAGTATCTCCAATACGATTGCCTCTCCTTGTGACCTTCAAGAACAATTATATTAAACAAAGTCCTCAGTGTTTGCATCTTCACAGTCAATGTATAGTCAGGCAGAAGGACTATTATACCTTGATAAAATAAGAGAAAATGCGTCAAGTATAGTCAACCACAATGAATCTACCATTGAGATACATAGATTTGAGGTTTTCCCAGTATACTCCGACGAAGGATGATGCTCGTATCTGGGGGATTCAAGCTGGTGATTTGTAAAAAGGAAAGGAAAGTATGAAAACAAGAGACAAGCAGGCGAAGAGTAGAAAGAAAATTATGTTAGCCAAACATCAAAATGGTATAGCGGAGGAGAACCCTGCATCAATTACCTCCCCAACGTCTACTGCTTCATCTGTTAATGTGGCGACTGTAAAAACAACTCCAAGTAAGCCTTCGATTGCCAAAGTTATTGCATGAGCTTCACTCGCGACGAGAACAGCCGCACTGGAAGCATCATTATCAAGAATCCATTCAATTCCTACAGCAGTGGAAAGAATATTTATAATGATATGAATGAAGAAAAAATAATACAATTCTGAGGTCCTTAGGAAACAAATAATCATCAAAGTAGCAAATTAATTGAATACCTTTAGCTTTGCTACTAAACATCCCAGCAACAGCTGCTAGACTTTCCTCACTCGTCTCCTGAAACTACTTTCAAGAAAACCAACTCGAGAATCAGGCCATGTAACAAGTTTTTACTCCTTTTATGAGACGTCAATTCTTAAGCTAAATAAGACACTTTATAGTTCCTGAATTTCTTCCAAAAAACTTTCAAGAGCAGCCGGCAAACATATAAAATAGCTAAACTCAAGCAAATCGAGACGACAGAAAACATAACAGGAGACCTGCCTCTACAAACCCACCTGTATGCTAGAAACAACTCGAGCAAGCGCTTTGACCATGCTCTCCACAACATTTGTATTTTTAGGGTGCCTTAAAAGGTAAAGTTAATATTAGATCACAGAAGGAACATGATCCCCAGAAAAAATCAGGACGAACAGAGAACTTCTATAGCAAAGTCATAAGACATAACATTACAATCTTTATCAAAAGTTTATATTGAAAGCCACAAGAAAAACTCTTAAGATTTAGAAACTTATTCAACTGCACAGGATGAAGAAATAACAAGATGGGGAAATTAATTTTCTCGACTTGCAACATTGGGTGCATCACAAGGACAAAAATAGATGTAAGTAGCCTTACATATCAAAGTTCTGGAAAAGAATCTGTAATGTTCTTGCCTCGACACAGAATCCCTATTCAATGCACATACACAAGAGATCATAGAAATGTGAACTGAAAAGAAGTTGAGAACAAACTCATATATTGTCATACATACACATGCACGTAGTAATAATGGAATGTAATGATTACCCTCAAAATCTCAAGAACAAGAATGCGATGCCACAATGGCAAATCTAAAAATGTAGCTTTCACTAGCATACTTAGGAACACCTGCACAGGGAAAAATGGAATGGACGCACATCAGTAAAGAAAACTTGCAAATATCATAGTCAAAAGGAGAACATGTTTCAAGTTCTTGTTCCTTTGCAGTCAATAGCACAAAAGTTTACAGGAAACAGGGAAAATTGTGCATACTTTACCTCGCATTCTGTAATAAGAGACGAACTATACAGTCGAATAATATGAGCAACTGACCGCAGCACCAACCGGCGAAAATAAGGTTCAACCATTTCTCCCTCAAGCTGAGCAGTAATAAACTTAATTCCATGAGTAAAAGCATTTCGCTATGCTTTAACGCTAGTCAGGTCTTATTCCAGATCACGTGGAAGTATAAAAAGATACAAAGGCAAAGAGGCAGAATTTTACCTCTGAGCTGGTCCGAAGTGACGTCATCAGAAGGGAACAGATTTGATGACGCAAAACCTGATGAATACACAGGTAAATTTTAACAGTTAGGTCATCATGTTAATGAAAGGATGACAAGTGCCCATTTGGTTAAAGCCTCGCATTACCTGTTCGTAGGGAAGTAGTATCTTAAAAACTGAGATATAGTTCGACAAAACAAACCTGCAAAGTAAATTGAGAACTCGTGCATTTAAAACATGATTTTCAGTCCATTTCAACATGTGCAACTACATTAAGAAAAAAAACGCCTCGTTATCTCACTCAATTAGTTCGAGGGAAAAGGTCCTTGGAAGAGAAGTAACATGCAACCAAGCTGCCTGTAAAAGCATGAACAAAACAATTAACCTTGGTAAAATCCTTTTAAAGACACTAGATGGAGAAGAGATAAAGAACCAGTATCAATATAGTTGAATTAACACATACAGATCCACCTGCAGCTGAGGCAGTCAGGTCCTCGAGCAACCGCAGACCCAGTTTCCCGGTATCACTCAGGGTGTCTCTCATTGTTAATCGACCAGAGATAACATCTTTCTCCAAGGGCCTGCTTTCATATTTCTGTTAGTCTATTAAATAACTGTTACACCAAATGCCAAAGGTTCCAATTGGATAAAGCACGAGTGCTAAACAGAGTGCTAAACAGAGTGCTAAACAGAGAGCTGTGTCTTTCACTCTATCAGGAAAAACACAAATCAACCAGCATATAACGATTGCATCACCCACTATTTATAAAAATAACCAAAAGTCCACAAAAGCATAAAATATATATATCGACAGTAAGACAATTAAAAAAAAAGAGTTAAAATAGTAAGTCGGACAGAAAAGATCAGGACTGACATACTCTGAATTATTGATATTCTGACTCATATCTCCAGTAACTGAGCCAGTCCTTGCTATTTGACTGCTAGAACCAAATTTAGGCATAGGAAGAGACTCAGCCGAAACCACTTGATCAAAAATCAACGCAACTGCTTGCCTGAAGGTAGCTGCAGCAGTACTGGGAGACCACAAAAAAAAAAAGGTAAAAAACGTTTAAAGAAAAAATAACATAGGAGTAATGAGGTAAGGTTTGTATGAAAGCAACTTACTTGTAAACACTAGGAAGTCGGTTGTTATCAAGAAGCCTAAGACAGATACTTAGTCCCAGAACCATATTATCCTGGAATTGAGAAAGAAGTTAAAGCCTCACGAATAGCAAAGCAATAAGTAAGCAGACCTATGGAGAACTAATAATTTTACATCTGCATTCTATTGTTATATATGCATAAAACCATCTAACTTATGTTTACGTCAGTGACTGATTTGTAGGTTCAGTTTACAGTTTAGTCTACCAGATATTTTGCGTTAGACTTCCATTCTTACTAAACCAAGTTTGTCGTATTCACCTCGGTTTCTGGATGTAGGCGAGATTGAAATATTATTAGAATAGTTTGTAGAGTCTTTAGTTGGATATTTTCTTCTGCCATTTCTGAATGCTGCGAGTAAGGAAAGACTGCGTTAGGTAGCTTTTTGCAATATAAGTATTAAGTAAATGTAAATCAATTTCGTATTTTCCATACAGAAAACAAAAGAAGTCATGTCTCTAGCAGAAATTTATGTACTAGATAGACTCAAGTCTGTCAAAATGTATCTTCAAAGATAAAATGAATATTGGAATTCAACATGCTGGACATGTATAATAGTAAAAACAAAATATGAAAGAGATGAAGAACTGAACTTTAATCCTCAAGTAAATTCATACGTTTTGCATTGCATCTACAGAACAATAACACAATTTTTAGTTAATTTAGAGAAGTTACAGAAACTCTCACTTACATCTTTCAAGGTATAAAGTATCTCCTTTAGAGATGATGGTTCAACCGCATCATGCGATATAAGCTTCTGTAAGCACGAAAGTCCTATAACACTAAGTTTTGTATTCCTGACTCCACAGGCCATCAGAAAGATCCGAAGAATGTCTTCATTGCTTGAAAGCTCACTTGCACTCGATGACGAACGAAGCTGAGAAACAAGAACAAAATATAGATAAGTAACTGTTTTTGCAGGCAATTAGTCTCACTGCTTGAACTTTAAAGCACTCACAATTCAATTCACTAGCTACATTCTAACAAAGATTCTGAGAATATAGATGCTATTAAACCCAAGTTGCAGAAAACAGCGATTGCTGTCAAGTGATTCGAAAGCAAGACACTATAGATCAGAAATTCTTAGATATGGCAGAATATGTATGTCTCTACCGCCGCTCTTAACCATCGTGAGAACTATGCAAAATAAGCCACTCCTTACATGATCATTCGGAGGCACATTCAATCTTAGAGCGTCACTTGAAAAGCATAGTGTGAACTAACTAAAACAAAACACCAAATCGAAAGGCGCCATTACATCTCCATTTTCACAGTGAATTCAAGCTCGAACACCAGACAAGTGTACATTACTCTGGGAAAGCCAAACCTTTAGGATTGCGTGCTCCGCTCCGTCTTTCACAGCCGGATACCTCCGCCGCGCCTCCGCGGAGAGAGCGCGAAGATCCGCCTCCAAGGCTGCCACCAGAGCCATTTTCGTTACTTTGAACCTCTCGAGATTTTTGGGATAGAGCAACTCCTATGCTTTTACCAGGAAAATCGCGCCACTTTGATTTTTACCAGGAAAATAACTGAATCGGGAAATCGAGCATCGAGATCGGACAGAAAGCTCCGATCGAGACGACTGGGGACGAAGGTAGAAATGGAAATCGAAGAAGAGATCGCGAAAAAACACAAAAACGACTCAGATTCGAGCTGAGTATCTTAAGCACGCGTATGTCACGTGCCTCCAAAACTACTTCTTGAGATTTGACATTTGAGAGACTGAGGCCAAAACAGCTACACAGATACAACATTTTCTTATAAATATAGTGTAACTTGATTATAAATGTAAATAATTGTATTCCAATTACAAAGAGAATTACAAGACATAACACTACAACTCTTTGAAAATTGAAACAAACTAATAAATAAGTGTAGCCATCTCGAATCATTTGTCAACTATAATTAATAAATACATCATCACTCTCTCTGTACTTGACTGCTCTGTGAGAGACTCTTCTCTCTTTGCCCAGTGACTCTAAACTCCACAAGAGAAGAAATCACATCATATCCACCCAACTATATGTTAAAGGCCGATCCTGAAATAAAAAACATTGATTTACCTACATACTCATCCTTTGATCCGCCTAAACCCGAACCAGATCTCGTAGTGATTAAACAGCAAACTATCATGTGTTTGTCTCCCAAGGGACTCAAGTCCTAAGCTCGCTAATCTCTCCGTGCATTTATCTCCTCCTAAACGCGTGCAAAACTTTATATTATGCGACACAAAGATCCTCCCTTTGTAAGGCTTCAACTTCTCTACCAGCCTTTCCAGTCCAATCCAAACAAGCTCATCGCGCATATGGAGGAAGACCGCACTCGCGTATATCAGATCGTAGGCAACATCTGAGCCAAACTTGCTGAACTCCATATCTTCGCCTCGGACTATAAGAGGCCGTTTATGTAGAAGTCCCTGAGAAGGAAGCTCGTACCTTAACGCAGCCATTAGAGAAAGCTCGTCTTTCTCAAGGCAGTGGAAGTTCCCGGGGTTGAGATATCGGATGAAATGCAGACCAACACGAAGCGTACCACATCCTATTTCGAGGACTCTAGCGTTAGGTTTCAGCTGTGCTGCTTCGGCTAAGAACTCGAACACGTCACGCCCTCCAGCCCAAGGCTCACCGTAGTTGCTGTGATGCTCCTCAACTAGTAACTCGCCAGGGCATGGAAGAGCTGTGTGGTTGCTTGCTTCTTCTCCTTCGTAATGCGAAATGCCTTTGTACCTGAATCCAAAAGAGACAGATCACTACAGGTCAAGAATGTTATCCAAAAGAGCCTGCACAATATCTACACAAGACAACACCAAATTTCTACACAAAAATATGGTTGTTATTATTAGTAATTTTCCTAGATAGCAATCTCTATATTAGATTTACTTGTTACTTGTTAGGATCTCTTGGTGGATCAGCACTATATATATATATATATATATAATTGATGTACACCAACACTGAATCACAATTGAATTACAAGCTCTACATTCTGATCCACTAGCTCTCACTAGAAATTCATACAGATTTGCTATCATTCAACAATTAAGCTTAACGAAGCAAAGCATCAAAGCTCCTCTCGAAAAAGTTTCCTATTCAGGTTTAAGTTTGGTTTGTGAAGAGATTTGAAATCAAAAAGAAAAAGAGAGAGTGGAGATGATTACTGTATAAGATCTTGGAGCTGCTGTTCTCTTGTGCGAGGATTGATCCCCTTCCGGAGAACATTCTCATGCATATGCAAACCGTTCGATCTAATCAAAGTTTTAACCCAATCTATATCCTCTTGCGACGTCGAAATCCTCTCCTCTAACCTCACATCACCGCCGCCGCCGACGCCAGCGATAACAGCGTCGTTAAGAGAGGATATAGATGAAGGACATGAGCAGGAAGACAGAAAAGACGATAGGACGAAGAAGATAACCGCCGAAGACAACGCTGATAGAACCAGAACTGGAACAGTAACAACAATTCCTTTCTGCTGCATCGCCGAGGATGATGATGATGATGATGATGAAGACGACGACGATGGAATCGCCATTAATGGACAACTCCCTGGAGCTTCCGGTTACAGATTTTATAAGATGGGAAATTAACCGCCTCGGACCGGGTTTTATAGGTTGATCCGTCTAATCCAACATGAAAGCTTGACCGGTCGAATTTAACCACGCGGTTTCTTTTATGGATCACAAAATCACAAAAAAAAATTAAGCAAACTAAATTGTTTCAATGTTAACAGATTTTGGTGTAAAATGTTTCAATGTTAACAGATTCTTCGACTAAATTGTACAAAATTTCGTCGTAAATGAGTGAAATAAAGATTGTGTAATTAAAGAAAGAGATACCAATTCATTAATGTATCATACCAATAAAGAATTGTTACAAAAAAAAAAAAGTAAGATAAACAGTGAAGAAGTCACTCGTGTCATTAGGACAGGAACTTCACAAGATTGACAAAACAAAACCCCCCAAAACATTACACACATCTTTCTTTGAAGCCCCCCAAAGAAGACAGAATCTGGACTATTAATTATGATCCAGTTTCTGTGAACCCCATAAGAACATCAAGCTAACACCAAAACCAAAGAAAGAATTAAGAAACAGTCACAAACCAAAAAAAGTAACTTGAGGGCTGTGTCCTTTTAAAACCAGAACTGCAACATCAACAAGTTCAAATGGTCCTAAAAACCGCGAGCATCCCATCACTCACTCAGGCTCAAACAAGAAGTCCGCCAAAAACTAAAAAAGAAAACTTGCGCTTTCACAAGACATGGAAAAGAAAGAAGAAAGACCTGTTTCTTGATTGATCGCTGTTAAATTACTATCATGTCAAGCTTGACATTCTTCGTCTGTGGTGACACAGTTTAGCTCTCACATTTGGATCTGATGAAGTAACCATCTTGCTCTTTGGCAAAGAAGTATCATTTATATTCCTTTTCTGTAAAGAAGTATCTTTGTCTTTCGTATCCTTTTTAGGCGTTTCTGGTGTTGCACTGTTAGCTGCAGCTTGAAGCGGCTTTGTGTATGATCTTCTAAGTAGACCTCTGCTACGTGAGTCAGAGAGGCTAAGCGACTCAGAAACTGAGAGCTGAGTTAGATTTTTAGCCACTGATCGTATGCTCTGAGGCCTCGCATTGATTTCCTTCTCTGACATTGTTTGCCTTTGGCGACTAGCAACGGTTGAAGTCATGAAACGTGGTACAAACCCAGAACTCTTGCTTATTTTGACGAGTTTATCAGATGATTTTGGGGTTGCATCGGTGTCTTTCAGATGATCTAAAGGCAAAAGAACTTTATTTTCGTTGTCTTCTTGATAACTAGTATCATTAGTGGTCCACAAGAGTTTCTTGTTTTCACTAAGCAAACACTCTGCTTCCTGTAACCGTTGTCTGATCTTCTTGCAATTTACTTGAGTTTCTCGCATTTCTTCCTCGAGTTCCGATACTTTCTTTTCTCTTAGCTTCTGAAGTTCCTAAGCATTGATTGATGAAAACATTCAGGAATCGGTGAAACGGATATAATTACAAATACTACATTTCAGGTGCTTACTGCTGTTAATCCTCTGTTAGACTCTATAGCTCTCGCACGTTTTGTAAAGCTCAGAGAGCAAATTGTTTCACCGACATCTTCATCACGTGGACTTATGTGCACAAGCATTAAAACCTTTGATCTAGTGCCTATAAAAAGTTAAATCACAAATCCATTAACTCACGTAAGCAATCAAACTTCAAAAGACTTTTTAAGATATTATTTAGAAGCAACCATATGCCTTTACCTAGAGAATCTTTAAGGATTTGAGTTAGCTTGCTGTTTCTGCAAGCAAGAAAAAAGAAAAAGCTAAAACTCATCAGCATGACTAAAGCAAGATCTATTTCACTTCTGCCAGGTAGATGTCTCTGCTTCAACAGCATATGTGTGTGAGTAAGGAATTAAAAAAAAAATTTGAGAGCTTGCCTGTAAGGCACATGTCCCTTCCTTCTTCTTAAAGCTGCAATCACATCTCCAAGAGCGGAAAGTGAGAGGTTTATGGCCCTGCCTTCATCAAGAGTTCGTCCTATTGCTCCGGTTTTCAACAGCCTCTCGCTTCCTCCGAGATCTATCATCCAAAGCTTGCTAACTTCAGTTTTTGACCCCACAGCATCCCCACGACGAAAGATTGTAATCCTTGTTAAACTAGAGGGATAAGCTAAAATGATTAAAGGTAACTACCAAAACTGAAAAAACAAAAATGTTTCGAGAATTGACAAATACAGTTGGAACCATCAAGAACCTACCAATGAGATCTGCTTGAAGCTTCGTTCACATTGGTCCAAGAAGTTGATCTGACTCGTCTCCCTTTGTTGTACCACCATCTAGCCTTTGTATAATCCGGTACTTCCACTTCAGTCAAACCCTCAATTTCAACCGAACCTTTTGAGTCTACTTGAATATTGAGGTTGCTGCAGTAAATTTCACGCAGAGAAGAAGAAGAAGAAGAAGTGCTTAGAATAATGTTTGTGGTTATAGAGATAAACCTTTGGATACAAAAGCTAGTTTACTTGCCATTTAGTTGATGCTTCATATGACCTCAAAGACTGTCTTGCAGACAAAAGATCTTTTAAGCTACCCATGTAGATTTCCAACATACTCATCGTAAAAGTCACGGAATGTGTATGATCCATTGAAGCTTCACTGAAAATCTCTTCAATGGCTCTAGGAGCTAGTCCTGGTTGCTCCTCTGTGCCATCCTAATCAAGGCGGAAAACAAATCTCTTCCTTAGCTTTTCCAAACAAAATTTTCAGTAAAATCTGAGTATCAGGAATGACTAACCATGGTGAAAGTCTTGCCTGTCCCTGTTTGACCATACGCCAAGACGCATACATTGTGACCATCAAGAGCAGATCTAAGAATCGGTTTCACTTCTCCGAAAACGTCTTCTACAGAGTTTTTTTTTTTTTTATTCAACCAGGAGAAGGCCTCATTTACTCACAACTGGAAGGAAACAGAAAGCTAAGAAACCAAAAAGAGAGGAATCACTAAAGCCTAACAGCAGACTAACCTTGAGTTGCTGATTGATAGAAAACTTTATCAAACTCAAATTCCTTGCGAGCTCCAGCAGAGTTTACAACAACATTGTCTGGTCCAAACGAAACAGGTTCCTTAATCGGTCTCCTTTCTGTCAATAGAAATGGCCTAACTCTACAAAACACACGTATACTTCCTGCAAATTTAAATTTAAGCCAATCATTCAGACAAGAATCACATGTAAATATAAATATAAGGAGTTATAAATCTGAAGTCATTGTGGAGTTACAACCTTTGGTGTCTATAATTTTATTCAGAACTTCTTTTCTCTTTTCATCCAGCGACTTTAGCTTTGACTTCAATCCCAAAACTTCTCCTGTAAATACACACCGAGATCAAATTCATTTTAAACCTCTTGATCAGATAGAAAACATACCATGAACAGATATTATCTTAATAAAACTTTAAGAAAAGTAAATGAAGAGGTACCTTGGAGGCTCGATATTGATTTTTCAAGCTCATTCCCTTCATGCTCAGGAACAACATTTACATCGGTGAAGACCAAAGGAACAGCTTGTGGCGATTCAATAGATTCAAGAACTGACATTGAGCTAACCGGAGATTGATGAGGGATCAAGATCTCTTCTTTTTCAGCTGAAATTAACATTTTTGTTAGCTGACCTGAACGAGATCCAATTTCTGACAGAGAAAAAAGAAAAAACAAAGAGGAAGTGGGAGTGGAATGGAGACGACGACAACTCAATGTAATAAGCAATGTAGAACGGTAGTTAGGTACAAAGGAAAAAGAACAATGAACTTTATCATTATTATAATTAACTACAGAACTCCGAACAAGAAGACAACTTGAACTGTCATAAAACTCAGAACAGATAATTGATTATTTGTAAGTTCCCAGCAGAGAGAGAAAAGAAAAGAAAAGGTTTTATTTGTCAGAAACAAGAAAACCCCCTCGTAGTAAGATAAAAATATTCAAAAGAAAATAGGAAGGGAAAAGTGAAGATGAAGCAAAGTAACACACTAATAAAAAAAAAAAAAAAGCAAAATCCAAACTTTCAAGGATCTCAATCTCGTGAAGCATCAGGCAGAGACACAGAACCAGATTCGCACATACACAACTGGAATCAAGCTAGAGATTTTTTTTTTTTTTTTTTTTAAACAATATATTCTCACAGGAATAAGCTCAAGCATGTGAGAGACGACAACGGAGGAAGGGACTGAAAAGCGATGCTTTGATTGGGTTGGGAATTGGGATGTGAAAAGATTTGTCAAATGATGGAACAGTGTTTGTCTGGTGATGAATGATGGTGGTCTTGATTTCAGAAATGAAACATATTCCACTCTCTCTCTCTCTCTCTCTCTCTCTGTTTCTTCTTCCACCAACAAATAGTGGATTAGTACGACTTCTGCGAGCATCCGAGAATCAAAATAATTGAAAAATGGGAAAATGATTGGATAGAATCAGGTTCGTGGTAGGTCCGTTTATTGACAAAAGTTGGTGCCTTTTTTTCCCTCGCCCATCGGCTTTGCCATTATCTAAGTTATTGCTCTTTCATGCCGATGGAGACGCAAAAGTTGAACATATACCGTGGATTTATAAATATTTTGGTTCGTATAAATTTTCGTTTCAAGAAAAGTATGAAAAAGTTGCATTATCTATAGTTGTGTCTTCACCTACCTAGTTTTCTCTAGCTTTTTTACACATGAAACTAAATATTAAATGATTTAACATAATAAATATGCAAAATCATGCTATAAATTAGCATGTTCACTACCATGTGATAGTGTTGTGGATGCACTGCCATTATAATTTATTAGCATATGGTTGATAAATAAAACATGCAAAATCATGAAAATTTGATAATTATATATGATGGAAACAAAGAATTGATGAATATTCTACTAGAGTAGACTAAATGATGTTTTCTTGGTATTTTGTTTGGCGAAAAACATTCATTTTACTGGATATTATTATGTGGCACCAAAGAGACACATCCGGCTCAAGCACAAGAACATTTTATATGCTCCAAGCCTCCAATCATTGAGAGATGGCTTATTCGTCGATTGTTGGGAGACATGTACATTTCGTGTATTGTTCTGTTGAGTCGTTCTTTGATCTGGCATAAAACCACTTTCTCTCTGAAATCTCTTATAAATTTTTTAAAATTAGGATTAAAAAAGTTAAGAAAATTTAATAAACAACGGTTTTTTGCATTTCTTTCTACAAAACGAATTTAACACTAATTACCAACACTAATTACCAAGATCTAACCATCAAATCCTTCTACTAGTCTTAACTCAACATCAACACTGATTCTACAAGACCAGCTTCCATGTGACCACTTAAAAGGGCAAGACATTCATAAACGTCCTCACCATGTGGATGACACCTGTCCTCAGCAAAGAATGGGCACACTCGTTCATTAATCTCAATCCAGCTGCAGCCAGGTTTCTTCCTTAGCCCCATTTCTTCCATCTTCAATCTGACTCGCCTTGCTGCATCCCATGACTCACCAGAAGCATACAAATTGAACAAGACAGTGTAGGTTGATGCATCATCTGGATGTTTCTCCATAAGCAATCTTGCGATTCTATCTCCCAATGAATAATCCTGGTGCAAGCAACATGAAGAGAAGAGAGTTCTGAGAAGCTCGGCATCGTCTCTTGTCTCTGGTTTTTGTTGAATAATGTCATAAGCTTCAAGCAACCGACCTGCTCGGCCAAGAATGTCAATCAAGCACGAGTAGTGTTCAATACTAGGCTTGATTCCGTACATCGATCTCATTTGATTGAAACACTCGACACCTTCATCAATAAAACCAGCATGACCACAAGCTGATAATACAGCAAGAAAAGTAACCCCATCAGGTTTCACACCAAACTTCTGCATTTCATCAAAATGGTAAAGCGCTTCTCTGGGTTGACCATGAGATCCATGCGCAGAGATCATTACTGTCCAGGACACAACATCCTTCTTTGGCATACTTTTAAAAATCTCAGAAGCCTTTGTTACATCACCGCATTTAGAATACATGTCAAGAAGTGCCCCCATCAACAACTCGTCTGTTTCGAGCCTGCTCTCACTAATCGACAAATGAATCCGCTTACCTTTTCCTAAAGCAGCCAGTTGCGAACAAGCAGGTAAAATACTTGTGAAAGTTACTACGTCTGGCTTCACTCCAGCACTCACCATTTGGTCATAAACTTCAACAGCCTTAAACCAATTACCTACGCTGACATAACCAGAGATCATAACATTCCATGACTCAACAACATCCTTCTGTGTCTTTAAAAACACGGTTTCAGCCAACTTGACTTCACCACATTTGAAGTAGAGATCAATCAGGGAACAATTTGTAACGATATCTGCATCTACAACGCTCCTAATCACATAACCGTGTACAAATTTTCCATGTTGGAGATTCGATGACCGAGAGCAAGCCATCAGAATGCTGGACAAGGTTGTCTGACTCGGCCGAGTTCCTTCTATGATCATTCTATTCAGAAGCTCAACGCATGACTTACTATCTCCTTTAGCGACATAACCTTTGATCATAGAATTCCAAGCAACCAAACTCTTTCTAGGCATGTTCTGAAAAACCTCTCTAGCCATCTCCAAGCATTCACATTTCCCATACATATCTACAAGAGCAGAGTTCACATACTCATCTGACTCGAACCCTTTCTTCCCATATTTTCTATGTATCTCCTTCCCTCTCTCCAAACACAAGAGCCTCGAGCAAGCTGATATCGCTACCGTCAGTGACACTGAATTTGGCTCAAAGCCAGAGCTTTCCATTTTTCCGAACAACTCCAGAGCCTTCTCTGCGTTCCCGTTTTGATAAAAACACGAAATAACCGTGTTCCAAGACGCCACATCTCTCTCAGGCATTTCGTCGAACAGTTTCACCGCATTTTCAAACAAGTTAAACTTTGCGTACATGCTGATCAAAGAGCTCGCCACGACCACATCACAAACATTCCCACTCTTCACCAGAAGAGTATGAATCATTTTACCATGAAACTCTCTACCAAGCGCACCACAGGCCTTGATCACATTTGGGTATGTGTAAGAATCAGATACGCAAATTGGGCAATTCAGCAATTTCCTGAAAACATCAAGAGCTTCATGGAACATGGAGTTCTTTGCGTAACCGGAGACTAGGGAGTTCCAGATGTACACATCCGATTGGACGTGGACGTTCTCGAAAACGAGTCTCGCCGAGCAATGATCTTTACAAGCGAAGTAGACATTGATGAGACTTTTGCAGAAAACGACGTCGCTCCGCAACCCAACCGCGAGTATTCTCTGATGAACAAGCTTGGCTTGTCGTAGAGACTTGGCATTGGTGCATTCTCGCAGTAAAGACAACAACTTCAAAGATTCCATCTTTCGTGAGACGACGATGAAAACCTTAACTTTATCTTGTTAACAAGTAACTAATGGGCCGAGTTTAATCAGGCCCAATAAGTTTGACTTGTGCCATACGACGTCACTCGATATCTATATATTTGTGCGTTGACTCTCTCTTCTCACTCTCTCCTTTTATTTCCCGCTTCCGTTTTCTCTCTTTTCTCTGGTAATTACGTCGTCAAGCGTGATTGGGTCAACAATGGTGAGAAGAGGTACAAAGAGGAAGATCGAAATAAAGAAACGCGAGACCAAAGAACAACGATCCGTGGCTTTCACTAGACGCCGTCAAACGCTCTTTTCGAAAGCCGCCGATCTCTGTCTTCTCTCTGGTGCAAACATCGCCGTTCTCGTAACGCCACTTTCCGGTAATTCCGACGTTGTCTACTCCTTCTCCGGCTACTCTACTGCCTCCGAGATTGCCGATTGCTACCTTAACGGAAAGCTTCCTCCTAAGGTTAACCCCAGATCCAAGCTAGGTTGTTTTTGGTGGGAAGATCTCGATCTTTACCGTTCTTGTGACGATCTCTCCGAGCTAAAGGCCGTTGCGGATTGTATGAAGGGAATGAAGAAGAGTTTGATGGCGTGTCTTGAGAAGAAAGAAAACTTACAACTTGTTGCTAATTCGGATCAAGAAGGCCCTAGCATTTGTTCTCTCGACGACAAGTCTTGCTCGCACATTGTTTCTCTCGATGAAACCATCAACCGTAGCTCATCTGTAGACGATCATTGCGGGGGATCTTCGTCACAATTTGTATCAGATTTGGATCAAAACCCTAACTCCTCTGTTGAAGAGATCTTTGGCGAGCCGCGAGCCCTCATCTGATCAATCTCGTTACTTGGTGAATTGGATTTGATAATGTGGCTCTTGGCGAATACTGCAGATGAAAATAAAAAAACTATTTTACATGATCATATTTAGTCAGTTTACAGCTTGAGTCGTTGTTCTTGATGTGGTTAATTATGGTTTTATAATCTTAACTTATTCTAGTCCTTAATTCGGTGTTACCATCTACCTTTTTGTATACGTAACGATGATATATATGTCAGTTGCTTCGTTTTGGAATGATATAAACTACTAGTAATTTTCTATCAGATTTTGTCTCATTGAAAACAGAGGTTCTTCTTGATCCAGCACATAGCCTCTTAAAAAGCCCAACTTAATTCTTAAATTGGCAACAATGACAATACTGTTTATCATGTCGTTCTTGACATTTTTTTCTTTAATGCTTTTTTCTTCGCAAGACAGAATGTAACACTGATTACTTAGCTTTTTGTTCCCTCAATGGCAAACATTGCAGTCTTAATAATTGCGCTTCTTTGATTGGAGAGATGAAAACAAACGCCGTCTCTTTCAAGTTTCGATTACTCTTGTATGTTTACCGCTATATGATCTAACATGATATCTTCGACTGCTTCTAGTAATTCGTTTTTACTGTCTGAAGCAAGAAACTAAAAAGCAAAAGTTTCGAGGAAAAAGAGAAAAAGCCTTCACCAGTTCAACGAATCGTCTCTTCTTTTGTGTAATTTTGTTTGACTAAAGTTGGTTTATTTCCCCTTGATTAATGGAGCATTTGTATTTTTGTCTGTCGACTCTGATGTCTTTTTGTGTACCTTCCCTTTCCCCAAAGACGTTACTGATTTTAATTTTTATCTTTTTTTTTGCTTTAAATGTTTCTTTATTTATTCTAAAATTCACATATTTTCTGCTCTTTACTCTCTCTCTCTACTCACTGAACATTTTGAAATCATTCCATCAATACATGTCCCATTTTTGTCCATCTCCACTGCTGTCTCTTTCTCTGAATTTTTGAGTAGGTGAGGATGTTTCCAACTACTTCTTTCAGATCTTAACATTCGTTTGACTGACACATCTCCCATTTTTGTTTTCGTCCCTCTCCGAAGCTGTTTTTGCTTGCCAAAGTTCCAGAATTGATCATCTGGGTCGCTAATTCGGCTCCTCCTCTATCATAAAGTGCGTAAATTTCTCTTACCCATTTCACTGTTTTCTGTCAGATACGAAGCCTTTTCAAGTTCCGCGTTTCCAGTTGATTTTCTCTGTTTCCCTTTGTAAGCCATTAAATTTCCATTTTTGTATAGCAGTTAATTAGCGAATCAAGGATTGTAGAGAGCATGTTGAGCAAATGAAGGTCAGTTTCATGAAATGGGCTGTGTATTGGGGCGACCCGTATCATCATCAGACTCAGTTTCCGGGTCTAGACACCAAATCAGCTCGAGCTTCGAGTCTAATCGAAAAGAAGTGAACGAGACCGTCGTATCCGTGACCAGAATCGAACCCGAGACCATTAGTAGTACTGTTGTTCCTGTTGCTGCTGCTGCAGCTGAGGTTAAAGAGGAGAATGAAAAGCCAAAAGGGGAAAGGAAAAGGTCGAATAAGGCCGACCCGAAGCGGAGTAATCCGCCAAAGCATTTGATTGGTGGTGAGCTGGTCGTTGCAGGTTGGCCATCTTGGTTATCTGAAATCTGTGGAGAAGCTCTCAATGGTTGGCTTCCACGAAAGGCTGATTCTTTCGAGAAGATTGAGAAAGTGAGAGCTGGTTTCTTCTTGCAGATGATCTTTTCTTATTTTGTTGGTTGTTGTTGTTATATTGAATTTGTCTTGTTTTGGTAAATGTTGGTAAAATAGATTGGATCAGGAACGTATAGCAATGTGTACAAGGCGAAAGACTTGTTGACAGGGAAGATAGTGGCGTTAAAGAAAGTGAGGTGCGATGTAATGGAGCGAGAGAGCTTGAGGTTTATGGCGAGAGAGATCTTGATCTTGAGGAGATTGGATCATCCCAATGTCATCAAACTGGAGGGTTTGGTTACTTCGAGAATGTCAAACAGTTTATACTTGGTGTTCCGTTACATGCACCACGATCTTGCTGGTCTTGTCGCTAGCCCTGATATAACATTCACCGAGCAGCAGGTCAGTTTTAGTTTCCAAAACAACAACACAGTGGTTCGTTCTCTCAAGCGTTTCTAAAATGTTGTTGACATGTTGAGTTTCCTCCAGGTTAAATGCTATATGAAGCAGTTGCTCTCGGGGCTCGAGCATTGTCACAGCCGAGGCGTGCTTCACCGTGACATTAAAGGATCAAACCTTCTTATAGACGATGAAGGAGTTCTTCAAATCGGGGATTTTGGTCTGGCCACGTTTTTCGATCCAAGAAAAAGGCAACAAATGACAAACCGTGTGGTTACATTATGGTATAGAGCACCGGAGCTTCTTCATGGTGTTGTTGAGTATAGTGTTGGTATTGATTTATGGAGCGCCGGTTGCATTTTAGGCGAGTTACTTGCTGGTAGACCGATAATGCCAGGTCGAACCGAGGTAGAGCAACTGCATAGGATCTATAAGCTATGTGGATCGCCTTCGGAAGAATATTGGAGGAGAATCAAGTTACCTTCTAGTCATAAGCATGCTCAACACAAGCCTTTACCGCAGTATAAAAGGCGTATAAGAGAGGTTTATAAAGATTTCTCACCTGAGGCACTTTCTCTTATCGATACTCTTCTTGCGCTTGACCCGGCTGAGCGCAAGTCTGCCTCAGCTGCACTGATGAGTGATGTAAGTATTTCTTGCAAAGAAAGATTGAGTAGCTAATCAAATTGATCAAGTGGATGATCAAATGTAGTCTACGGAAAAAGTATGAAACTTTTGAATATTGTTTGATGTAACAGTTCTTCACAACGGAGCCTCTCCCGTGTCAACCTTTAGATCTCCCAAAGTATCCTCCAACTAAAGAGATTGATGCCAAGAGAAGAGACGAAGAGTATCGGAGGTTTGTATATATACTTTTCTGTTTCAGATTTACTTGAAGATGTTTCTTCGCCATATGAGGGATAAATTGTGTTGTCTTCTTCTTATACTTGTGCTGCAGAGTAAGAGAGAATCGTAAAGCAAAAGGGGAGAGTGGAAGAAGAACGAGAACCAGAGAGCGAGCTCATAGAGCAATGCCGGTGCCAGAGGCCAATGCTGAGATTCAATCCAATATTGATGTAAGAGATATAACTTACTCGAAATGAAAATCTTATCTTTTCTTTGTTCTTTTCAAGTTCTTTACACGTATCTCTGGTCTTTTCGTTTGACAGAGGATGCGTATGATCACACACGCAAATGCAAAGAGCAAAAGCGAAAAGTTCCCTCCTCCACACCAAGACGGTATGCTCGGTTTTCCAGTGGGATTGTCTCGGCGTTTTGAACCATCTGAGATACCTTTTAGCTCAACCTCATTCACTTCTTACTCCAATGAGCCTCTCCAGATGTGGTCTGGCCCTCTAGTGCCGGTGGACGTTTCTGACATGGCGGCTGAGACACGGAGGAATGGTGGCTGCAGCAGCGGCAGTTGGCGGATGGATGTGAAGGTTAAAGGAAAAAGAGCCATTGTTTGAAGGTTTCTTCTTTATGTTTCAAAGACTTTTCAATTCAAAACAAGTTTAAAGACTTCGTTTTTCTCTTTGGTAGGACACTGGGGAAATCGGAAAAAGAGAAGATTCGATTTTCATTACTCTGTGTTCAAAGTTTAATTTTGTTATTACAGAGAGGGTTGGCAACATTTGAGTTTGAATGAGGAAACTATACTTTTTCCTAATGTAGAATCTGTATTTCTTCAGTTTAGAGAAAGTCAAAACATATGTTTTCTGGATGAAGAAAAGAATCTTATACTCTTAAGTATTTTTGTGAATTTTATTTTTAGTACATTTTAAAGAGTTTGTGTCGAGCAGACAAAAAAAAAAAAAAAACCTTTGTGTCGGTAAAAAAATAATTGTAATAAAAAATATAGCATCAACAATTAACTGTAAATAAATTATTTTCATTGAATGAATAATATGGCTACTTAATAAGCTAAAAAAATATAAATAAAATTGGAAAATATATCATAAATATACATTGAAAATGCAAAACAATAAATAATTGAAACAAAAAAATAAACTCAAAACGACAAGTAATATGAAACAGACGGGGTAAAAATGGAGTAAAAATACATGAATTTGAAAATTAAAATGCATTCAATTCGATTAAAATGATACGGAAGTTGTTTGTACGCTACCACTACCAGCCTACCACCAAAGCCGAAAGTTTTTCACACGACCAAAAAACAAAAAAGCCGAAAGTTTTTCTTAAGTCGGCTTTGTCCCTAATAGTAATAATATAGCTTTAAAACCCCATTAAAACCAGACCAGATTCTCTCTTTCTCTTTCTCGTGAGCTGTTGATTTTGTAAGCAGCCGAAGACGAGCAGGAATCTCCTTTGCGCCTTAGGTATCAGACGGGTTTCTGACAAGGGGAAGCTCTTTTTCGCCGGAATCAATGGATGCTAGCAATAACACGGCGAGTAATGTGGCCCAAGCGATTCTCGCCGTCCTCGATTATAACTCCACTCCCGATGCTCGCAAAGCGGCGGTTGCATTCCTCGAATCTGTAAAATTTCACCCTTTTTCCAGTTTTCCTTAATCTCTCTCTTCTCCAATTTGTAGTGTCCTGTGATCGGTTTATGTGTGAATATGGGTTTGTGTGCTGTAGTTTCCGGGTATAAGTGTTTGTTGTTTTGTGTTGCTTTCACGGTTTTGAGTAATTTGAGTTGCAATTCTCTGAGGTTTATATGGGAATGCTGAGGTTGTGTGCTATTTGAGGCTTCTTTGAGGTTTATAGTTACTAGTGAATCTGCCTAAAAAATAATAATTTTTTTTAAGGTTTTGCCTTACTATTCTGGTTTTAGGGTTTGTGTTTTGATTGCTGTTGTTGCGTTTTTCTCGAGGTTCTGCTATTTGAGGCGTGTTTAAGGTTTGGTTACTAGTGATCTTGCTTTAGCACTTCTTTCAAGCTCTTGTTTAGCTGTTGGATCCTCTCAGATATACATCTTATCTTGGAAGTCTCCTTCAACTCCAATTAGGACGTATCACTGGTTGGGGGAAGTTGTTTCTCTTTCAACTTTTGTTTGAAGTTTTATTATGCCGAAATAAATTGGAAAATCTGTTTTGAGCCTGAATTGCTTGCATCTATCACTGTTTGATTGAGCAATTCATGTTCTGTTTTCTTACAAAATTGCAGGTTAAATCTGGAGATATCAGGGATCTAGCAAACATTTCCTTAACTCTAGTGAAAAAGGAGTGTTCTTCAGAAATTCGACTGCATGCCTTCAAAATGCTTCAGGTATTGCTTTCAAGTTTGGAATATCCTTATATTATCCAATATCCATAGAAAATTGGATATATAATACATGCTAATTTGAAGGTCACTTGCTGCCTTTTTTTCAGTTCAAAACTTAAAATCAAATGTTAGTTTCCTAATAGTTGGTAGGGTCAGATTGAAATTATCATGAGATAATACGGACTCTCTTCTCTTCTAGTGAAGTATTTGGATAGCAAGTAAAATTTGATGGGTATTCTTCAACATTATCGAAGCGCTTATTTTTATGACCTTATGTCAATGCTGTAATGAGATTACCATATCAATATTTAAACATTGAATAAACCTCAACCCAGTCCTATATCTTAATGTAGGATGTTGTATGCTATTCTTATAACGATCGCAATTTAGTAAATTAGGAAGAGCATGGCAAGGTTATCATGATTTATCTCTCTCTCTTTTTGCAGCATTTGGTTAGACTACGGTGGGAGGAGTTAAGCCCCTCAGAGCGCAGGGATTTCGCTAAGCTCTCTGTTGAACTAATGTCAGAGATTGCTAGTCCAAGTGAGGAATGGTCGCTGAAGAGTCAATCAGCTGCCCTTGTAGCTGAGGTACGAGTTCAAATCTGTTTGAGTTTCACCTGCAGTCATCATTAGTGTCTGCTTTCACTAAATTTGTGTGGATTGATAATGTTTTCTTACAGATAGTTAGACGAGAAGGCCCCGATCTTTGGCAGGAGTTGTTTCCTTCACTAGCTTCCTTGTCTACACAGGGCCCATTACAGGTATAATGCTTTCTCGCTCTTTAATTTGTTCATTTCTTTTAAGGCAGACATATAAAGTGTTACTAATTATTTTAAACATCAGGCTGAAGTGGTCTCAATGATGCTGAGATGGCTTCCTGAAGATATTACAGTTCACAATGAGGACTTGGAAGGTATTTAAGAGTGGCGTTGTTTTTATTTTTCTCACATTTGTCTATCTGTGGTGTACGCCTTTTCACTGTTATAGTTTTGCTCATGCTATAATTAGAGAGGCTGTGACAACGCATATTTGCTGACCTCTTAAACTTTTTTTTATCCTAAATGCACATATCAGTTGTTAATTCAGTTACACATGATACAAAATGACACCTAAATCTTGTTAGTTCTATTGTTCTAATTTTTCCTTTATGAATTATTCATAAAATTTTGGGGAAAGTAACTCTTGCCTCTTGGGTCTAAATTTTTCATTCAAACTGCCTTTCATTCCTCTCTAATTTCTGCTTGGGGTGTTTTCTCTTCAGGTGACAGGCGTCGGCTACTGTTGCGGGGACTTACTCAATCTTTGCCTGAGATTTTGCCTTTATTGTACAATGTACGCAGTACGCCTTAATTTTCTCCTCTCATCAAGTTGTTTGTTGTAGCAATAATTTAATGCTTTACTTAAAATGCAGCTTCTAGAGAGACACTATGGAGCTGCGCTGAGTGAAGCTAGTAGGCAACAGGTTGACTTGGCAAAACAGCACGCAGCTGTGGTTATAGCTTGTCTGAATGCTGTCAATGCATATGCCGAATGGGCCCCTGTTCTAGATCTTTCTAGATATGGGATTATTAATGGGTAAGGGTACTCAAAAACATTTATACAGATCATCACCATGCATAGATTCTTGCTAAATGTGCTCCCAAAATTCGTAATAGGTGCGGTGCCTTACTTTCTTCTCCTGACTTCCGTCTTCACGCTTGTGAGTTTTTCAAACTTGTCTGCTCAAGGTATGCAACTGGGCTGTTTGACCTGATATCCTGAAATGATGATTAGTAGATATTTGAACAAAAGCTTTCCTTGTCTGCAGAAAAAGACCCAGTGACACTTCTGGTGCTGAATACGATTCTGCGATTAGCAGTCTGTTTCAGAGTCTGACGAATGTCTCCAGAGAATTCTTGTACAGATCAGCCTCAGGTGCTGGAGTTATAGATGAAAGTGATTATGAGTTTGTTGAGAGTATATGTGAGAGTTTGGTTTCCTTAGGCTCAACAAACTTGCAATGTATTGCTACTGATGATGGCGTTCTCGCTTTATACCTTCAACAGGTACTGACATTGTTATGTAATTTTATCTCCTTTCATATTTTAATGATGAGGATATGCACTTCTCTTTTATGCTCCCGGAATACCTGGAAAGTAAATCATCAGTTAGGATGCAGCTGCATTTGAAATTTGAATTCATGACGAGCTTGTCCTTAGATAACAGATATAGGCTCTTTTTTATTATGAATTAACCTTTGGAAAGATTGGTTATCTTATCGTCATCTTGTTTCTCATTGAGCTGAGTCCAATTACTGTACTCACGTTTTATTACTATGTGGTTTATGGCATCTTTGTTTGGTTTTGCACTATATTTTCTGTTGGTTTGAACACGTTTATTTGATTGTTTCTCATTCTTTTACTGCAGATGCTTGGTTTTTTCCAACACTTTAAGTTGGGTCTTCACTTTGAAGCAATGCTCTTCTGGCTGGTATGTGGCATTCTCTAATAGTGATCTCTTCCAGTCCTACTATCCATTGGGAAACCATCGACCATACAGATGGTCAAGATTTTTGTTCTTACATTAGCGCTCCGTTGTCTTGTCTTGTAGACATTAATGAGGGATTTACTTTCAAAGCCAAAGGCTGCCGTTTATCCAAATGGGGAGGGCCCAGCAGGTGGTGGTGTTCAAAGTTCAAGCCAGATTGATAATGAAAAGAGAAAGATTCTAAGTCTCATTAATGATGATATCTCTAGTGCAATCCTGGATGTATCTTTTCAACGGATGCTCAAGAAAGAAAAAGTCCCTCCTCGAATTGCTCCTTCTCTTGGGCCACTGGAACTTTGGAGTGATGACTTTGAAGGAAAGGGAGAATTTGGCCAATACCGATCAAGGCTTGTACGTTTCTGAGCTAAATGCATAGAATTGTACTTCCCACGTAACAAACTAACCAGAAACTTGTTTCTTTGGTGCAGTTAGAATTGGTCAAGCTTATTGCTTCTCACAAGCCTCTGGTTTCTAGTACTAAAATATCCGAGAGGATTATCAGTCTCATTAAGGATCTATTGGCTTCTCCAGTTCCTCTTCAGGTTTTTCATAAAGAATTGCTTTTCCCTGTTGGTGCAATTTTAGTTAGCTTTTACATTTAGTATTTACGTGTTCATGACACAAACATGCATTGTCCAGGATGTGGCAGTGATGGACAGCCAGCAATTGGCATTTGATTGTATTGTGGCAACTGTTTTTGAAGGATCAAATGAGTTTGCTGGTGGTAGTTCTGAAGTTCATTTTTCACTGCGTGGAATATTTGAGGGTATGCGGTAGCATATTTTATATCCTTCCAGCTTTTATTTAATTTGACATTTTCAAAACCCCATTCATTCATTCTCGGTTGTTGACGAGCAGGCTTACTTCAGCAGCTTCTCTCTTTGAAATGGACTGAGCCGGAACTTATAAAAATGCATGGGCATTATCTGGATGCAATGGGCCCCTTTCTCAAGTATTTCCCAGATGCAGCTGGAAGTGTTATCAACAAATTATTTGAACTTCTTACCTCTCTTCCACATATTGTTAAGGTTTCCTTCTGTTACATATTTTCAGTTTTGGAATTTATACATGCACATAATAGCCTGTTATTACAATGCCCAGATTTAAGAAGTATATGAGATTTCTAATAGCTTGTTTCCTTGGCAGGATCCAGCAACTAGTACTTCAAGAATTGCAAGATTGCAGATTTGTACATCTTTTATACGAATAGCTAAAGCCGCTGAAAAAAGTGTTCTGCCTCACATGAAGGTAAATCTGGTCTCTCACTCGTTCCCTTTAGAGACTAAGATACAAAACAAGGCACCTGTAATAATTACTCAGATCTTAAGGCTGGAAATTTCCCCTGTGATTTGATAAGCCTGTGTTCTCTGATGTATGGATATATATATCAAAGACCATGTGTAGGAAAAATCTTTGAGCTGTTGTTCATTTACAAGATTTTAATCAGAGGTGTCTGGTTTTTTCAGCTTGTTCAATTTAAAGCTGGTTGATGAAGTTATATGTGAATCTCGCCTGTTCATGATTATGTAGACTATGACTTTATTTGTGTGATTGAAACTGATGGACATATGTGAAGGTCGCCTGTTCATGATTATATGACCATTTGTCCATTGGGACATCTTTACAGCACAATTTTATTTTTGTTGTTTCACGTTTGCCTCTCCGATTTTATTGTTAACCCTCATCCCACGTCATGCTTTTGTTCAGGCTATTGCTGATACAATGGCATATTTGCAAAGAGAAGGAACTTTGCTCCGTGGGGAGCATAACATTTTGGGTGAAGCATTTCTGGTTATGGCTTCGGCAGCAGGGTAAGATGAAGTTTCATAGTTGCATTTCATCAGAGATATCATGTGTTCATGTTCTTAGGTAAGATTTGAACTTGGTGCAGAGCTCAACAGCAGCAAGAAGTTCTTGCTTGGTTGCTGGAACCATTGAGCCAACAGTGGATCCAATCAGAGTGGCAGAATAACTATCTATCAGACCCTATGGGTCTTGTTCGTTTGTGCTCCAACACACCCTTCATGTGGTCTTTGTTCCACACGGTTACATTCTTTGAGAAGGCACTCAAGAGAAGTGGACACAGAAAAAGCAACTTCACTACGACGTCAGTAACAAGTCAAGATCTGCATCCTATGGGTCATCATCTTTCTTGGATGTTGCCACCTCTCTTAAAAGTATGTTTATATTCCCTCAGAACTTGGATATTCTTAGTCAACAAGTTATTAAACTTGGTCGGTACCAAAACATGGCCAGAATTTCTTCGCAAGATTAACATGATAACACATTTTTATCTATCTTCTTTCTACAGCTTCTCCGTGTTATCCATTCCCTATGGTCTCCCTCAGTATATCAGACACTACCCCCAGAGATGAGGGCAGCTATGACAATGGCTGATGTGGAGCGATACAGTCTTCTTGGGGAAGCAAATCCTAAATTGTCAAAAGCCTCGTCAGTTTATGCTGATGGATCTTTTGATGGTGGTAGAGAAGGACAATCTGAGGCAAATGAAGCGGATGTGCGAAATTGGTTGAAAGGTATCCGAGATAGTGGGTAAGCATCTCTTAACCACCTTTAGACACAGGGCACTTTTATCTTTCTTCTCATCTTCTGGTTATCTAAAGTTGATCAATGTGCTGTGCATATGCAGATACTGTGTGTTGGGTCTATCAGCAACAATCGGAGACACATTCTTCAAATGCGTAGATGCTAACTATGTTGCAGTGGCACTCATGGAGAACTTACAGTCGATGGAGTTCAGGCACATGCGACAGCTCATCCATTCCTTTGTAATTTATGCAGTCAAATCTTGTCCGGCGGATATGTGGGAGCCATGGCTTGAAGTGCTCCTGCACCCATTACTTATTCATTGTCAGCAAGCTACCAGCTCCTCTTGGCCCAGTCTTATGCGTGAGGGCAGAGCTAAAGTTCCAGATTCCTTCGGCGTACAAAATGGGCCGGACATGAAACTTGAAGTAATGGAAGAAAAACTGCTGAGGGATTTAACTAGGGAGATTGCCTCCCTCCTTTCAACAATGGCTTCTCCTGGCTTAAACCCTGGGCTTCCTATTTTGGAGCATTCAGGCCATGTGGGACGTGTAGACGTGTCTACTCTCAAGGATTTGCTTGCATTCAAATCCAACTCTATGGTTGGGTATGTATACTGTTCTCTCTTTTCTTCTTCTTTTCTTGGTTACTTTTTGATGAAAGGAGAGCTAACAATGTATCGTGTTTTGCAGTTTCCTCCTAAACCACAAAAATGTTGCTCTCCCAGCACTGCAGATCTCTTTGGAAGTGTTTTCATGGACAGATGGGGAAGCAACCACCAAAGTCTGTTGCTTCTGTGGTGTTGTAATCCTTCTAGCGATTCTAACAAATAACGTTGAGCTCAGAGAATTTGTCTCCAAAGATTTGTTTACTGCGGTCATTAGAGGCTTAGCCATGGAGTCAAATGCCGTTAACAGCGCTGATCTAGTTAATCTATGCCGTGAAATATTTATTTATCTCTCTGACAGAGACCCAGCTCCTCGTCAGGTCAGTGTTTATATTAGAATATAACCCCTCTCGTTTCCTTTTATATAGGATTTAGTGCCGTTTTATATGAAAAATGTTTCTTGGTTTGATCAGGTTTTGCTATCACTCCCTTGTCTCACTCCCAACGACTTGCGTGCTTTCGAAGAAACTGTGGCGAAAACTCCAAGTCCCAAGGAGCAGAAGCAACTCCTGAAGAGCTTGTTGCTGTTAGGTACTGGGAATAACTTAAGAGCACTTGCTGCTCAGAAAACCGTGAATGTTATCACCAATGTCACTTGTAAGCATCCCTTACTCTTCTTCTTCTACACGACGCAAGTTTCATGTTTAATAATCCTCAAAACTTTTTTAACATTTAAAAAAAAAAAAAAATTTCTTCGACCTCCAGTAAGATCACGAGGACCAGCAAACACTTCAGAAGCTAAAGAAGAAGAAGGGGAAACGATCGGGTTGGCTAGTGTTTTGTGAGGTGAAACCATTTATAGCATGACGTTAAAGAGAGCCAGGGCGATTAGATTCTTACAACGAGACCGACGTTGTACAGATATGTAAATTACTGGAGAAAGGAGATTTTGCTAAAGAGGTAACAAGCAGCAGCTTTTTTTGTGTGTGTGGCACACGATGATGATCAGATACATTGAGGAGATATGTTTCCTTGAAGCTTATGATGCATAAACGAGGTTTTTCATATCGAACTTGCTATAGAAAATGACACATGCCCTTTTTATGTTGTACACAATTTCAGAAGTATTTGACAAATCTATGATCGATGAAGAAAAAGCTCTGATGTACAAATGATTTGGTGTTATGTTTCAGTGATATAAATCTTTTATTTTCACTCTAGTAGACGGGTGTATTTATAAACCTTCTTTAGGAAGTTACTCTTTAAGACCGCAATTTTCTTTTGCTTGAATAACAATCCAACAGTTACCGAATATAGAAATGAGAGTTGATTTACAATCTAGAAGGAAAAACGAGGGAACAATCCAACAACTTACTCCACGACAATTTATTTCGAAATTAAATTATTTTATTTACGTAAAAATTAGCTATAGAAAACCAAATATCTTATCGTGAATAGGTTGAATCTGAAAATATGATAATATATGGGATGCATTTTTGTACATAATCTCTAATTCCAAAATAAGTGGATACTTGTATCAAATATGAATTTGGCCCTACTTTATTTGACGTCACATATTTTATATGACCTTCAATTATTCGAAAAGCCATATTATGTAGGATAGCCGTGATAACAAAAACAATTTGTTTGAGAGAACAAATATTTGCTAGGCTCCTCGGTTGTAGCCTGCATGTAAATATGTTAATATTATCCTTTTTCCGTATGTAATAAAATTATCTTTCTTGCTTGGCACTAAATTGCACGTTAAATACCTGTGTCAACTGTATATATTTGATATTATTATATTAATAATCCAGTATAAACGAAATCCACACAATATGTTTATGAAGATTTCGGTCAGCTCTAATAATTTCTACGACGTGGACAGACTTCGGAGCTTGTATGATTAGATTAAGACCGTTGCATATATATTATCCTCACGTAGATTAAAGCTTAATTGTTCTGAT
Source organism: Noccaea bulbosa (assembly GCA_900406535.1). NCBI lineage: Eukaryota > Viridiplantae > Streptophyta > Magnoliopsida > Brassicales > Brassicaceae > Noccaea > Noccaea bulbosa. The sequence continues at coordinate 917 of OVBJ01000179.1, read as the reverse complement.
TATATTAATTTTCTTTGGCTGTAAAAATAACTCAATTATTGGGGATCATTGATCCTCTCTTAAGTTCAATCAAAGAATAACATTACAAAAATTGTTTGGTGAATTAGACACTAGAAGATCTGTAGTCTCTCTGATGAACATTAAAATAGATCCAAAACGAATTCGTTATTTTCAACCAGTTTTTCATATAAAAAGAAACAAAACTAAATATCTGTGTATGAGTTGTTGCGTTCGCTTCTGAACCTGGTACATCCACGATTAGCAATTAGGCGATTCAATGGTTATAAGCAAAAATATTTGGAATGATTTGATTTAAGGGGAAATTGGCAATTTACCCCCAAAAAAAGGGCTTCTTGTCTCTTTACACTTTCTCAAAGTGCCTTTGTCCTCTTGTACCTTTTTTTAGACATTAATTCAGTTTTATATCCCTAAAATTGAATTTATTTTATTTTAATTTCTATTTTTCGTTTTAATAACAAAGAAACAAAATAAAAAAAATAATTACAAAACAAAAATAAACATTATTTTAATTTTCCCGACATCTTCTTCTCTTCCACTATCTTCTTCTCTCCTTATCGCGACATCGCCTGCGATTTCTCTCCTTCTCCCGACATCGCCTCTTCCCCTCATCTTTCTCTCTCTCTTCGCCGATCTCGTTCCTCCCCCATTTCTTTCTCTTCTCTCCTCCCCGATTTCTTTTTCTCTTCTCTGTTCTCGTCCGCGACCACATCTCTTCGCCATGTCTTTGGTCGTCATCTGCTCCCATCGTTCGTAAATCACCTCCTCCTCTCTTATTATTCAGGGTTTTTTGGTATAATTGGTTTGCAATTGAAGTTTTGACAACATGCAATTGAGGTTTGCTAGAATTCGGTGACATGAAAATTGATTTAGGGTTCAAGGTTGAAAATTGATTTAGG
>OVBJ01000178.1:0-82226 GCA_900406535.1 Noccaea bulbosa | reverse complement strand
AACAGAGCTCCTTGTGTATCAATAAACTCAATCGATTCCACAATCATAACAATTTCAACTGCATCTTTAAACACATGTGCCGTTTCATGGTTCACTAATTCCACCTGGATGTATAGAGTTTGTAAATGTGGACTATTCCTCAGAAGAACAGGCACTGCTTGCCATCCTCGATCCCCTTCACCGTGGATAACTAACGTTTTGAGGTTGTTGAACACGGGCATCGATTCACAGCATAGAGAGAGCACCTGAAATCAAGACTAACCATAATTTACCACATCACAGATTAAGCTAGAAAGAAAGAAAAACTGTAAACCAACCTCGAGAGTATCAGGACACAAGTGAAGTTCCTGAACATTTTGTATGCCATTCATGAGCTTCACAACATTGCCAAACCGGAGAACAACGTCGTCTTCTAACGAATCATTGTTTGGCGCTCTTACTCGCTTGATCTGATCATCATTAGCTCGAAGGGCGACCCGAGCCTCAACTAGTTTTTCCATATTCACTAACGGATAGTCCCACGCAACTAAATCAGAGTAGGAAAAGGAAATCAGATTTGGAGTATCGAAAGAAACGCTCTTCGGATTTCGATAGGTCTTGGTGCTGACGACGAAGAAAGTTAGCTTCGTGAGTGTTTCATTTGACACGGCTACATCCAAACCCTTGCGTTCCATGCTATCGATTTGTAATTCCTCAAGCACAGGGAAACAAGGAAGAAGCGACTCAATCTCGTCCTCGAAGAAAATCCTCCTTGAGCAAATGCAAAGGCTTTGGAGCAGTGGTAAGGAAATGTCTTCACATCCAGGCCACCAATGAATATCAAACTCACTTGTCAGTTTCAGCTTCACTAGCGTACTACTCACGAACATCTCTTCAGGCAGAGTGTAATAGTAATACGCGGGGAAATCGATGGAAAGATCCAGCTCAGAAACGCCACGCTGCAGCGCTTTACATATCCAACCATTCACACGATCTGAATCGACGCCATCTTTACACTTGAGGGAGAATTTGTTCATGGGAGAATCACCCTGCAAAGCTAATACTCGGTCCACGAAATCCATGAAGCTCTGTAGAATCCCGTCTCTTTCCCGCTTACCCTTTTCCGGATGAAGAAAGACAGAGTCGTCAATGTCGAGATTGGGGACGAGTGCAAACAGATTGCGCCACCTCTTTGAGAGAAGCGATGTCGAAGCAGCCTCCTTTGTGGTGAGGAACGATAGTATGTGAGAACCAACCTCGTCTGGTAGACTGCTCAACGGATCCATCTTCTCTGCAGAAAATCACCGAGAAGAGCTTGGGACTAAAAAAGAACATAAAACAACCCCAAAAGATAAAAATTAGGGCAATTTCCAGTGAGAGAAGAGTGAGAGGAGCGACTCTACTAGTGAGGACTGTCGCCGCCTATCAGGGTGTGGATTTTTCTGGATATTTTGTTTATTTATAAAATTGAGTATTATATTTATGTTAAATTATTTTTTTCATTTGTCCGTGTGCTAATTTCCAAACGCGTGTATTTTACCTATTTGTATTTACTAATTTACGTATATTTCAAACCACACACAGAAAATGAAACCACGAAACAAGCAACCTGGTCCAACCAGTGTAAACAAAGTCTCACAAAATATACTTCCCTAACCTCAAAACTTGAATCAAAGGTGAAATCGGAAACAAACATAAAGAAAGCTGAATTGGATCTTTAAGACACGACACGAGTCAAAGGATTGGAGAGCGTGGAATTGGATTGCCAGCAATCGCATCTGCAAGTACTCCTACTTCCTTCCACCATTCGCTGCGACCTTCTCGTGTGAAGCTTCATGTTCACTACTTTCCCTGATATCTGAATTTTCCAGCAACAACGTCAAATTATCCTGTCTCGAAACTAACCAAAAGCAATCATGTCAACAAGGTATAAAGTAGAGGTAGACACACCATTCTCCATGTCAAGTCCTCTGGACCTAAAGGCTGAGCAGGGCTGGAATACAGGAAATGACGCGAGTCCTGCAAAACAAATTGTATAAGAACTTGTTTAATTGGATTGGAGTTTGGTGAAGGGTAAAGAAAAGTATTTACTTACTCGAGCTAGATTCTTCTGTAATCCTTCGATGTGGGTGGGACTAAGGCTTCTCAGATGATTCACAAGCCACCCAGGCTGGGTAGCATCACCAGAGGAAACAATCACAGCAATCTGAGGGATAAATAAAAGGAGAGGTGAGAATAGAGTTATAGGAACCTTCACGGCATATGCATCTCCCAAACACCATCGTGATGTGAAAGTGGAACACAGATGCGACTATCCCATTTTGGTGATTAAGGGAGATTTCAGACATACCTTCTTGTAGTCAAGCAGTCCTTCAAAAGGTAACTCCAACTCATCACTGACTATAACTGGTATGCACCCACTGACGATTGCATCAAACAGCCTCGCAGAGGATGGTGTGTCACCAGCAGGACACAGACAAAACAACGATCTGATATAAGAAACAGATAGTTATCAGTAAGATATGGGGGAAAATATGTACCACAGGAATGGTCACAAAACATCTCAGATTTTACCTGCGCATTCCCTTTTGAGCAGCCAACTTCCCTTCATCTCCAGCCGTTCCCTCTGTAATGATCACATCTTTAGCACTGCTTAACTCCGCACCCAGTTTGGCACGCACCTTCCCTCCCTACAAAGATAATTATAAGGCTCAATCAGTGAGACAAAGAATACATTCTCATCATACAACAAGGTTAAGGATAACTTAGAATGCAACTCAGTTTTCTCGTTTAACAAAGTAATCCTACTAGAATGGGAAAACAAGATTGTTACAGCATGAAAAAGAAAGATCGCGTGAATGGTATCAACAAAGTGATTCCTAATTTTAAGGCATCAATTTAATCCAGAGTGGACTTTATATAGAGTTTACTCACAGCGTTCCTCTTAAGTCGGCCTCGGAAGAAAAGAAGAGTGGCCCTCTTTGATGAATTCTCTGACAGACACTTGGCATCGCAAAGATCCACATTGGGGACATAAGGAAGAATTAGGTCCTTCTCCAGTGAAACTTGCCCAGGCTTATACCTCCATAGTCAAATTCAACAGATATCAGTAAAGTATAGCTAAAAGTAGCATTTTCTATTACTTAAGAGACTATGGGAGGAAATCTATAATCACCAGTTCCCAGTGGAGTCCATATCTGGCAAAAGCCAAATTGCATTTTTCACATATTTTCGGACAGACTTGAATGACCAGGGATGGTGAATAGGGAATATGTGATCTCTTCCCTCAGATCTTTTCCATGCAGGATGGTCAGTGATCCACTTCAAAGCTTCCTACAATTGGACACGGCCATATAGAATATTAACAGAGAGATCTAAATTCCATGTTCTTCCAACTAAAAAACCAATTACTGATGATGCAAGGTTAACCTGAATCTACAAGTAGAAAGAACAAATAAAAAGCTATATCTAGTGAAACACATGCGAAATATTAGTTGGATGCCTGAGATCCAGCTTAAAACTTTGAGGATAAGAAATTTAATTTCACGCACTAGCTCAAACTAACATTTCCAAAAGGGGCTTCCAAAGAAACACAAACAATCGGTAGTAAGTTAATAGGATAGCAGAAATTGTAGCTTGAAGCTTACTCACACCCTGTAGAGTGCTTTGCATTGCTGCTTCTCCAACAAGAAAAAGCTGATTGTGGTGAAAAACGGAACATAGAAAATGTCCGCATCCTGCTGCTGATGGACCCTCACAACACTTTTCAAACGCCTCTCAGATTCAGGAGCAATCAGATCAGCCCAGAGCCAGTAATCAATAGAATGCTGAAATTTAGAAAAGGTGGTTAATCAGGAGCAGCTGAAGAAGATCACATTACTCAACTCAACTATTGTCCCTGAAGAAAACCATTCAATGCTTTCTATTCGATTAATCCTCATTCCAAAAGAATACAAGGAAAAATTGACAATCAAAAACACGATCAATCAATCATTCCAGCTTCCTAATCTCTTTCTCCTACACATATTAGTTTTAAGATTTTCCACAAGTAGAAAATTCGATTTCCTAACAACACTAGAGAAAGAGACAGAGAGAGATGAGCAAGCCGTGTTACCTGCTCGATTAAGCGATGCACAGGGCTGCCATTAGAGGTGAGATTCGAAGTCTCTTTGTAAGAATTGCGAAACAACCAAAGAAGATCGTAGGTAAACTTCCTCGGCATCTCGTATACGTAAACCTTAACCGGAAACCCGACGGGATCATCGTTCAACGACCGCTTCTCTCTCTCAAACACCATATCATCGAGGTCCATAGCAAGACGGTCACTCTCACCACGCACCGTGTCATCTCTAGCCGGTGACGAGAGCTTCGACGCATCATGTGTCAAAAAATGCTCCAAGGAAGCGACGAAGGACCTCTCCGTCCACGCCGTCTGGACCGAATATGTAACCGAGGGTCTTGCCAAGGAAGAGATAACGTAGACGACAATAACCAAGCCGGCGAAGAGAGTGGGAATTAGTAATCTCAAGCTACATCTGCTGGATGAATGACGATTGTGCAGTTTTCCAGGCATTTGAAGATCTCTGAATCTTCTTCCTTCGATCCAAAATTGAACGCTGAATCGTTTATTGCTTGCTACAATTTTTACTTTTTAGAGTGAACAAGGAAGTAGCCACCGATGATAATGGGCCTTCAGCCTTCTCTCGTCCGACCCAGTTCGGAAATGCGACGACTCTACTAAACGGCTGCGATTCGCAATTAAGTGCGTAAGATAGCAGACAATTGATGTGGATAAGATAGGTACTGGCACAAAAGTGCGTAAGATAGTGGTTAATTCAATGTGAGCAAGAATTAGCTACGCCTCAATGTATCGCAGATTCGCAATTCTTGTTTTTAAGCATCTCTTTTCTTTTCCATATACATACACAACTGATGAACTGAAGTGAGAGATCCAGAAGGCTAATTTATTTAATTACATTAAAAATAAAATAAAAATGCTCATGCTTATTCCCAAAGACCAAACACCAATCCACTAGAGTTTTCTCACCCAAAAACAAAAGAAACATCTCAGAAGCGAATGAGATCATCGTTTTTAGACGATTGCTGCTTCTTCGGGTCAAATGAAGAATTACCAAAACCTTTCTTGCCAAATATCATCTCATCGAGATCATCCATAATCATGTCATCGCTGCTGCTTCCACGAGCACCACCCGAAGGCTTCCTGACCAGCGATGCTTCTTCTTTTGCAAGAACGTGAGAGTCAACAGGGATCATAGCTGGCTCAGGTGCAGCTAACGGCGCACAAGGTTTCTTCAACTCTTCATACTTGGAAAGCGTCTTCACGAGCTCATCGTTTACATTCAAGGCTTCGAATAAAACTGCTTCGTTTTCTCCACACGTCTCGATTATCCTCTGCACCGTGGTTTGTGATCGACGACATTGCTCTACAAGTGTAATTGCCAAGTCATCCTACAAAACAAAACAAAAAAAAAAACATGAAAAAATTCAGTATTTGCGGATATATCATATGATAAAGAAGAAAAAAACTCATATATTTAAGAGTTGGATTACATGTAAAGTTTCCTGGTGAGGTGAAGAGGACAAAACCGTAGAAAGAAGTTCAATGCTGTTCCTCGCAACATCAAAAGCTTCTTTCGTCTCCTCCGCTGTGAAGCTCTGTACACGTGGAGCTTCATACTGCACATTCACATGTTGAGCAGCACCAGAGACAGTGGTGTCAACTTCAGGTATTGAGGAAGACCGAGGAGGAGTGAAAATAGGCGCCAAGCTCTCGTTGTCACGCCCAGGAAAGCGAATACCTCTCGATTTTAGGCTCTACAGTATTGGAAACAAAGGCATTAGCAAACATAGTAGAGTGAACAAGCGTACACCAAAACTGTTTTCAAGAACAAACCAAACCTTGTAAGTTTCTTCGAAAACTGGCAAGTATCGGAGCTCACTGGTTGATTCACCCCAAGCTTCAATCAGTATCAAAGCTTTATTCCGATTATTCACGACGGTTTGTGGATCATCAATCAGCTTAACCATTTCATCGAGGACTCTTTCAGCAGCAACCTCAGAGAATGCTTTCTCACAGTTCTTAACACAAGTCTCAAGCAAAACCAATGCAAGGTACTGGATCCTCGGCTGCTTCATCATGATCCTCTTCTTTATCCCTCGGATCAAATCGACGCTGTTGATCTTCTCCTGATTGATCATATCGCAAAGTTCCAAGTTCATAGCCCAATCAGGTTCCTCTAGGTTCTCTGAAGTGGCGTCCTCGACTAGCTTATCAGTTGGGTTAGGAGCTTGGAAAAGTTCTTTTACTCTGAAACTCATCGAGCTCACACCAGCACTCACTTTCTTGCTCACCTCAGAACCTCCGATTTTGAGTAGCTCGCTAAAGGAGCTCACTTTGTCCATTAGATTGTCACTCATCTTCGAAACCTGGAAATACAAAACATAAACACTATCAACCCAGAGCGAAAATAAATATTCGAAAGTTCATCTAATCTTCACCGATCACAAGTTAAGTCCCTCTCCAAGTCATAAAATAAGTCAATAAAGTCACTACGCAATCGGATTCGGATGACCAACTTTTAATTGAGGAATCAGGTTAGGGTCTTTCCCAGAAAACGAAAATTTAGAATAACGATCTTCAGCGAAAACAGAACTGATATATACTTATCATGATTGGCAAGAAAGAAAAGAAAAATACTGTAGCGAGAAGAAGCAGTCAATAACATTAAAAAAATCCAGAAGGCAAAGCGAGATAGACGGAAATCAACAAGAGATTATAACTTCAAAAAGGGAAGAAACTGCAACAAGAGATACGCCAAGTTACCTTTTACGAGAATCTGGATGAACAGAGCAGAATCAGGTTGATCTGGTTTAAATAAATATGGCGAACAGAGAAGAAAATCTAGACGAGGTCAATATCGTTGACGTAAGAAAAATATATAAGTAAAAGTAGGAAACGCGTTAATTAATGGTGTGTTTGGTCGTGAGAATAACTTTATCCCGAGCAAAGTCTTTAGATGCCCACAAATAGAGTTTTAGCCCTTTTTTGGGGTCTTTAAATATTTTTTTTTTTTTTGAAATAGTTATTAGAAAATCGTTAAAGGACAATGTAAGAAAAAAATTAGAAAATAGAGAAAGAAAACCTTCCAATATTTAATTGGGTTAGAATCGTTAGATGAAGATCTATTATTAAGAAATTTACCATATTAAAACTAAACCGACTAAACAAATAAAAAATAATATAGCCAAAAATAATGGATAGGCGATTCAGTTATTAAGGACAGAGATATAATCGGTCCCAAACACGAAACTATCGCCAAAACTGTGTTCACTCTTGAGAGAAGGGGACTGTTTAACTGCTCAGCCGCCGTACATAACCACCTCCGTCGGGAAGATTAAGGTAACACAAATTCTCTTTTCGCTATTCCGATTCACCACGTAGGTATTTTTGTCGATTACTCATTCCTTATAGATATGTGTCAACATGCGACAATGCTTATTAGCTTGTTCTTTTCTGAAAAATCCTCTGCTCGGTCTCATGTTTGTTTTAATTTGTTATCGAGCAATCCTTATGTTTCCGATGAAAGGAAGTAGCTTTCATCGATCAATGGGTCCGACATAGATTTTGGGTTTGGTTTCCTTAGTTTCGATGTTGACTCATTGTCTTGCTTCTAACTATGTCAGCTTTATGCTGCATATGTTTCAGAGTCTAGTTTTGTTACTCTCGTAATCTCTGAGTTTTAGTTGTTTATTTTCCACATTGATTGATTCAACTTTGCTTTTGAGTTTAATGAAAGTTCTGATCTTGTGTGTTTTTCCTTTAAGAATGATGATGGATTTGATGTGGTTAAGTGCATTAATTCTTGGAGCTGCAATTGGATATTACATCAGCACTCTCCGACAATCTCGCCGCTTCTTTGTTTCTTCTAAATCCGTCGCCGTAAATGCCGATTCCTCTGCAAATAAGAAGACTAAGACCAAGGAACCCCTGGAGATTGAGAAACTCACTGATTTCCGCAGAAAATTCAAAATGGTTTTTTAAGCTTAACCTTAATCAATTATCTCTGTACTGTCCCCGGACACACAATAATTAAGTTGATATGATTTTGCTTCTTCTTTTGTCCGTGTAGGTTTTGGTAGTGAGGAATGATCTCAAAATGGGTAAAGGGAAAATTGCAGCTCAATGCAGGTGATCTGTCAACTCTTTAACGTTTTTCTGAAGCATTTCTTAAATTCTGTTAAGTGGTTCAAATTTTTGGTTTGCATTTATGTAGTCATGCAACTTTAGGATTATACAAAAAACTCTTTCAACGGGCGCCAAAAGCCTTGAACAGGTACACCACACCACACCACGTCATAGTCTAGAGACTATAGACTCTCAAAGCATTTGTTTTTGTTTTCCTCTTCCTACAAAATAAAATTTAATTGCTATTGCAGATGGGAAAATTGTGCCCAGCCAAAAGTTGTTGTCAAAATCGAGAGTGAAGAAGAGATGCTAATCTTGCAAGTAAGTCTACGAAACATGTGTTATTGGTGAAGAAATCTTCTTTCCCTTTGCAAGATTGCAAATTGTTGTTAGTTCTTAAACTTGTGTTTTAAGTTACAAAATAGAAGAACAGTTCCGAAGATCTTATGTTGATTGTTTAGAATTTAGATGATTCCGACTTCAGAGTCTAACAATGTTATCGATATCTCAATAGGGAAAAGCAAAGTCCCTGAAACTGCCAACCCATATCACCATTGATGCCGGAAAAACACAGATTACTCCGGGTGAGTTCCATAGTTATTGTCATTTGGAATTCAAGCCGCTTTCAAACTTCAAATCCTACTTGACCATGGTCTGAAAAAAAAAAAAAGAGAATCTAATGTGTACTTGCTATGTTCTTTTTCCAGATTCAAGGACGGTAATGGCTATTCTTGGTAAGTTATTATCTCATCTATGATCTCTCAATGTGTTTTGTTAAGATCTTTTTTAAAAAAAAAAAAAACAATAAAGAAGAAGAGATGAGTTATATAAGTAGCAAATATCATATACTTTTGATTCAAGTGCGCTATTTAATAAAACGGTTACTTGTGCAGGACCGGTCGATGTTGTCGATGATGTAACAGGTGAACTAAAGCTTATGTAATAACGCCTTGGTTCGACATTACCACACTCTTGCATAAAGGGAGAGCATGTTTAATTGGGAACTCTTTTCAGGTTAATTACTCGATTTTAAATGGATTTGTACAATTGTCTTACTAGAAGATCATCATATGACAATATTTGCTGTATATCTCAAACATCAGAAGAGAAGAGTCAGTTTTGAAGCTTTCATTTGCGTTGCCTATTGAGATTAAGTGGCTATAGTTGATTGGTTTCGTCTTGTTGGTTAAAGCGATGGATTGATTCAGTATCACGCATAGCTAAGTGGGTTTTGCCCTAATGATCGAAAGCAGCAATGATAGCTTTCTCTTCAAGCTATTACGTTTTCATCAAAGAATACATGAAACAGTAAATAACTCGCAATGCTCAAATTTTTTTGTTCGTGGAATCACACTACTAAACACATATACTTTCAAATCAATGATATGAAAAATGCTCAAAGGAATCTTCTAGAAAAAAAGAAGTCTCCAGATGAAGCAGAAAATTCAAACTATGTATGTACCTTCTTTTCTTCTTCTTCAATCTTCATCCCCAAGCATTGTCAAATGCAGCTGAAGTAATCGCCTGAACAAACTCTTGGAAATCGATACAACCGTCACCGTCTCGATCTGCTTCCTTGATCATCCCCGTTAACTCCTCCGCCGTCAACGCGTGACCTAGCTTCGCCATCGAGTGCGCTAACTCAGCCGCCGTTATGTAACCATTCCCGTCGCGATCGAACATTTTGAAGATCGCTTTAAGCTGCTCGTCCGTGTACGGACACTTGACCAGATCTGGCTCGACGAGGGCGACGAACTCGGAGAACTCGATCATTCCGTTGTTGTTCCGATCGGCTTTCTGGATCAGAGTGTCGAGTTGGTCTTGACTCGGCTTTAGACCGAGATATCTGAGAAGCGAGGCTAACTCGAGCTCCGTCAAACTTCCATCCTTGTTCTGGTCAAATGATCGGAAAATCTCCCGGAGCTCTGCTAATTGCTCATCGCCTAGTTTCGTCGGCGCCGGCGCAGGCTTGTCTTCGTCGCCGCTCATTTTTATCCTTTAAGTAGCCGAATGTTAGATCTGATTTTGAATTCCGGTCAAGCTTTGATTTCGATGAACAACATTTTTGTCTTTTAGATTGATTTGTTTCTTTCTTGACAAGTCAACGACAGGTATGGGAACGAGTATGATTGATTAGCAGAGCAGAGGAATGATTTTAATTTATTAAAATAAAATTAAAAAAAAAAATGATTTAAGATATAAGACAAGAAATTAAAACGGTCAACGGTTGTTTGGTGGTGAGAAAACAGTCGTGTTATGTACATTAACACGAGAAAGCTTGCGTTGTTAACATGAGAAGTGGCTTGTCTGAAAAAGTTACTACTCTTTCGATCCCAAAGCTGGTCTCTTTGATTCCTTAATTTTGGAACTTTAATTTTTCCACAGATTAGTACATTAACCTTTCCACAGATGTTTTATGCATCTTCTTGATGTGTTATAAAATGTGATTCTGTAACGGTGTCTGTAAAATGCTTTCCAACGTTGTGTTATATACAATAAAGTATTAATATCTAAAATTTGAACTTGTAGCTTTTAATTTGCTTATGTTTTGTTTATGTTTTGCTCACTTTTATTTTTATTTTTATGAGAAAATTGTCAGCAACATATTGATAGAGCTGTAATAAAAAGTAATTTATCATCAAATGAATTATGATTTGATACACGAACTCATGTTAAATAGTGGTAATGTGGTAGATCCAGAATAAATTTTTATCCGGATATGTGATCCAGAATAATTTTGGTAGAACACAATTGTAACTTGTGGTCAGTGTTCATGTATCAAATCAAATTTTTAATTTAACAAACAAATTAAATTAATTGTGTTTGTTAAATTAAAGTGACTTGGCGCTTCTTTGAGCTTACTTTTCCTGGATGACTCGAACATTATATGTGTTATCACATTTCATTTCCTTTCATTAACGGCATCAGCTCCAGCTCTCCACTCATTAATTACCATTTTCGGAAGTTTGATTCCTTTGTTTTTCATCTCAATATTCTTGATCAATTTATTTTTTTCTCTCAAAGACTTAAAGCTTATGAATGAGGTCTTCTTAACCTCAAGTTCTCTATATATAATGGTTCTGATAATTTTATTTTATTTTGCTTTCATAACTTTTATTTTCATTTTATTAACACTGATCAGTGAAAAATGTACATGTATACATTTCAACCCACTTAATTTGTTAACACACCAGCACATGCTATACATTCTTGTTTTCTTTCCACATTCCGTTTGTAGCATGTGCTCGTCGTAAGCTTTTTAAGTTGTTAACCTTTATTTTTCAACAAAATTTTGCAAGTTGTTACATAAAACGCATTCTGAATAAAGGTACGTAGTTCATTTTTGTTCTTGAGAAAAAAAATAAGCAATACGATTTTTTTTTCTAACCCAGTATCAAGACCACTCAATTATGATTTTTAAACGTCCACTTAAGGGCCTCTAATTATGATTTTTAAACGTCTACTTAAAAAGTCCCTAGAACTGGTGGTCTGAGACGCTGCAGCCCATAAATAAATTCTGCAGTGGTCAGGTGTCGAACCTGGTGGCGGATACCATAGCTGTGGTCCATTACCACCCGACTACAAGCGTTTGGTTAAGCAATACGATTTTCTTGCATCAATAAATTTATGGCACATTTCCACACTGCAAATACACCAGATGTCATTTTCTTTTAACAATGTACCATTGTTAAACCATACTTATATGGGAGCAATAATAATCTAGGGAAAATTGGCAACTTAATTTTTAATAATCCACAGGAACCTTTGTGTACGCATGGGAGCGTGCCTCACGTGCTGCTTGCTACGGTGCTAACCACTTAAGAGAGCGTGCCACCTGGTGGTGAGTGTAGTGACTTTTGAATCGAGTGTGAGCTTTTCCGTTTAATTAAGTAGTATCGAATAAGATCAGTGATTTCGCACCAAAGTATAATGTATAATGCAAAAATCACAAGGCGATACATGTATCTCTTATATTTATTACACATTGACAAGAATCAGAATTACACCAGTTTGATACAGAATACGTACATCACATTCCTCTTTTGGTCATTATCCTTTTGTTGTTGCGGCTCCATAAAATCTTAACCCACATCTTCTTCATCTGCGAGAACAAACCATGTTTTTGCGCAAAGATTAATAGAAATGCGTGGATATATAATAACTCATCAATACATAAAAAAAAGATGGATCACCTCATTTTCTCAAGGCGTCTGATGTGAGAAGTCCCATCTGCTCAGTAAGATTGTTCATTTGTTGATTGTTGCTCAACACATTCCTCAGGTTGAGTTGCTCCATTATCAGTTCATTTTCCACTGATCCTGAGATTAGCTCATCCGTGTCACCAATCACCGGGCTCTCCCCAAAGAACTGTTCCCACAAAGAATCTTGATCTTGCACCCCAGGAAGCAACTCATTTATTATCCCACCGGCTTCTAGTTCCACTGAACCATCCAAAACAGCCATTATTGGATCCAGACACTCTCCGTTATCCGTCTCGCATCCAACTATATCCGAATCTGGACTCTCAGAAGCTGCCCCTCCTCCTTGCTTTGGAAGTAACAAATCAACTTGAGGATAAGCCAAATTTGTCTCCAGGACTTGATTTGGTTGATAAGGGTCGTGATATGAGTGTACAGGATTGGATGAAACATCTGCCAATGTGACTCCACATGCTCCATTTGAGGAGCTCCCATTGTCAGAAAGGTTAGGGTTTGGAACATCACCCAAAAGAAAGCTACCATGACTGTTGTTGGAGAAGGATTCATGCCGGCCTTGTGAGTTACTCATACTCTCTATCTGTTGGAGCATAGTGTTTGCGGCGTCGTTCATCGATGACTGATATCTCACAATCTGGCGGCTAAGACCATTAACCCCATGACTCCCAGAATTCCTCTGGTCCTCAACAGGTAGCCTCCTCTTCTTGTTGCTCTCAGAAATGTTTTGGTTTCCTCCTTCATTACTCTGCTGCGAGAACTGGTTTAAGAAACCTGGACTTTGGACAGCCTTTGCTAGGAACGACATCATTTGTTGCTGCCTCTGCTCCATCACATGAACTTTCTGCCCCACGTTTTGCAGATGATGCTCGGTAACTTGTTGCTGCTGCCTTAACCTTACGAGCTCTTGCATGAGGACGTTCTTATCCCGCTGGAGCCTCTCCACTTCTTCTTCGAGTCCAAACTTGCCCACTTCAACGCACGCACCAACAGACGAGTGCTGCACTTGAGGTTGTTGAGGAGGCTGCACTTGAGAAGGTTTTCGCCGAACGATACTCTTTAATATGTGTTTTTGGCCTCTTAAAAAGCCCTCATTTGCAAATTCCCAGCGATCAGGATCAACTTTTCTGAATCCCTGAGGAAAAAGATGCATGAAGAATGGAACAGTCATCAACCACAAGAAGTGAAGTTAATTGGATTCTGTTGAAATAGGAAGCCAGCAGAGAAGAGAGGTATAAACATAAAGACCATTGAATACTTTAATAACTAGTAATCTGGAGTCTAACTGCAGCACCAAACTACCATGGTTCAAAGAAACTAATACTTCTTTGTGTAGTCGGCATGTACCTGGACGGACAAATACAATCGAATGGAAAGCTAAGGAGGGACAACTGATAGAAATTTTGTTTTGTGACAGAAATGGAACTGCCGAGGCAACCAAATCTTCAGACACATATGAGCAACATGTCCAAACAAGCCTGCAAAGTTCGTGGAACCTTTTGGTAAGTTATAAAAGCAAAGAAGATGAAAGAAAAGCTATGTAAGAGTTATCCGCTTCCTGGTTTTGTTTGACCTAAGAAAATCAATTTGGATGCAGCTCAGAGACTTAGAAAACAAAGAAGAATATGCGTGTCTGCACCCCAAAGCAGTATACATGAACAACAATACTAGTGAAGGAGATCTGCAAAACAAGGATAATACAAAGATGTGAAATACAGATCCACTCGACACAATTAGTGAAACTAAATGAAACCATAACACAACCAACTAAAAAGGTGCATAGCATCGAAAACTCTTTTCAGCAATATTCTTAAACACACTCATGTGAGTTGACTTTTCAGAGATTATTCTTGTGCTCTCTCATCTCAAATACTTTGTAAGAAAGCTAAGTATGACATCGCTTACACTTCCTGACCCAAGAGAAGAGACTATAAATCCTTGAAACACTATTTTTCTGTTTTATTCTTAACCTGAGAAAAATTCTGAATGAAGCACATAGAGACACTATTTACTCGTTCATATATACCAAACTTGGACCAAAACAAGAGAGGAAATGAAGCACAAAAAGCAAGATTCACCTAAATCGAATACTAAAATTAAAAAGAATCGATGGATGCTCACATAAGTGTTGAGCTGCCTAACAAAACTGGAGAAGTTGTTGTGCTTGAAATACTTGGGAAGAAACTGTTTGGCGAACTCAGGCACGTTCCAGACGACGAAGCTGTTGTTCCCGCTGCTCCAAGACACCACGTCGTTGGTCGATGGATCGTCAACCATATCGTAGGTTTTGCTCAGAAACGGCGGAATAGAGCTCATCGCCGTCGTAGAGTTCGCCGTCGGTGCAGATTCGCAAATCGATCCCATTTTTCTATCCCAAAAGTTAAATTAAAAAAAAAAATCTACTCACTGAAACAGGTAACTGATTTGATCGATTCCGAGATTGGAGAGATCGCAACTTCGTTCTTCGCAAGCTCAAAAATCGTAGAGAGAAATTCAAAGCTCTTCTTCTCTTAGCGAGAAAGCGAAAGAAAGAAGTTCTACACTTTTATTTTAGTCTGCAAAAGGCTTCTCCTCTGCTTCTTTTATTTATACTGTCATTTCTTTATTCCAGAAAGCGGTGGAGTTTCGCAGGAGTACTACAACGTGTCGCTACTTCTACCGTCCATCTGATTTTCTCTTTACCGTCCGATTTTTTATTTTAGTAAATTATCTATTTTAAGATAAGAAATACCACGTGGGCCACTGACAAACGTACTTGGCCTTTTTAATTCATAAACGCACCTGGTCTTTTTTCTTAAGAACGTATCTGGCCCTCAGCTTTTTCATACGTGGCACTGCTGGACTCGCGTTGAATTATTGGAATCCGGCCGCAGTTTTTATTCGCGTTTTTTTCCTTCTGCGTTTCGCGTTTTGCTCTGCTACTGCTTCCTGCCGTAGAAGGCGACCAATAGTCCAATACTAAAAATTAAAATTAACTATATAACCCAAAAAAATACTCCTATCAAATCTAATTCCGAAAAAAACAACAGAAGACTCTGATTTAAGAAATCACACCGCAACATTGTATTGGCCTGAATAAAATGAACTATAAATAAATAAAATTGTTGATGGTCGTTACGGATAATAACATTATTTGATTGAGCAAATGACCTTATGTTAAATCTTTTGTTACTTTTGTTGGATAGAAAGAACTTTTGTCTTTCCGCAACAGACAGTACTACTCAGTTTATAGACGCAGAATTAAAGAGATTAAATGAGTCCAAAATAGGATTTTAGCCATTTCTGCTGGACTCTTGATAAAATCGATTCAGAATGTTTCATTACATAAAGTACATTAGTACGCACGTGATTGTCTGTAGCAAAACACGTGAGCCAAGATGCCTCGCTTCAATCGAGAAGGTCCCCAAGAGGTAAAGGAGACCGAGAGGGTAAAGTAAAAGGACCTTTTGTTTCCCTTCGCTCGAAACTCGAAAACTCGTTCCTTGATTCCTTCTTGCGAAGCAAATTCAGATTAGCCAATCAGAACTCAACCCTACTACACAGATCCAGATTCGCAAAATCAACCCGGATTCAATTAGGTCAACGGGTCGGATCCTGTGATCTGGCACTTTAAAATGGTTAAGTGTTGGAGGTCTGTCGTGTAAGAAATGAATCTTCAGGATCTTCGCATTTCAAAGCAATGTCTCGTTTCTCTCGAAGATTCATCAATGGAGGACCCAGGAATCTCTCTTCGCCCAAGTATTTACTACAGACCGATAAACCCTGATGATCTAGATCGTTTGGAGCAAATCCATGGCGATATCTTCCCCATCAAGTATGCATCGCATTCGCATCAACTTCCTTTTTGGGAGATTTTGTATATTTGAGATTCAATTTTCCTTTTTTTTGTGTCTTGTAATATGATAATAAAGCCTTGATAAATTTTTTTGTCAGGTATGAGTCTGAGTTTTTTCAGAGTGCTGCGAACGGAACTGGTATCGTCTCATGGGCTGCTGTTGATCGGAGCCGGCCTGATGGTCATTCTGATGAACTTATTGGTTTTGTTACTGCCAAATTCGTGCTTGCCAGAGACAGCGAGGTCAGTTTTTTATATTTTTTTCCTTTCGTGTAAAGATAATTTGTTACTATAAGCAACGAGCTTGCAATGTCCTGTAAAGTTTAGATCTTGGATGGTGGAATAGTTCAAGATTTGTGTATCGTATCAGCTTGGTTTGTGATTCTATTCACGAAATGGGTCTTTTTGAGATTACTCTTCATTCGGTAAAGCTTTTGGATGTTGAACAGAAATGTTGTAATTACAAGTAATTATCTTGCAAGGTGTTGAAATGGTTCATAATGTTTATGGTTTTAGATTTTTTTATCTTCTTTTGTCTATCTTCATCAGCTGGCAGATGGTTTCTGTGTCTTGCACAGATAGATGATCTAATATGTTACGATTCCTCAAAAGGAGAGGAGACTTTGATCTATATCTTGACACTCGGAGTTGTAGAAACATACAGAAACCATGGAATCGGTACCGGCTCGTATGATCAATAATAAACGAAATTCGTTTTTCGCTCAGTTGGTCTATATACTTTCTGACGTTTCTGCAATTTTTGTTTTGTGTCAGCAAAGTCACTTATAAGCGAGGTGATCAAATATGCTTCTGGTTTATCAATGTGCAGAGGAGTTTACCTTCATGTGATTGCACACAACAATCCTGCAATATGTTTGTACAAAAGATTGATGTTCAGATGCGTGCGGAGACTAAACGGATTCTATCTAATCAAACGACAGCATTTTGATGCCTTCTTGTTTGTCTACTTCATCAACGGTTCTCGATCTCCTTGCTCACCCTTGTAAGTTTACACACACAACTACACAAACACGAGTCAGCATTTTGGTTATAGTAATGATTGATCATAGGGTTTTAATCCATTTTGTAGAGAGGTTGCAATGTTTGTTGTGAATTATATGACGAGTGGAATCAAGTCTGTGGCGTCTAAGCTAGCGAAGAAGGAGGAGAACGGCTTGAAATGGCTGATTTGCAATGACACAGATTGCGTCTTGCCCACGCAAACATCATCATCCGGCTACGAATTCATTTAATTCAAACTAGAATCTTCGATTCATTTGACTTCTGCCGTGTAATAAAAGGTACGATTCCCTAAAATTGTAAATAGCCACCGTTATTGTCGCATTCAATTCCGGTTTTGAGAATTGTTTGACCCAACTGTAACCAAAATTTGTTCGGTTCAAAAAAGTTTCGGTTTGGAAGAAATGGAATTCAGCAAAAATTTCGGTTCAGTTTTTGGTGACTTTGATTAAGTAAAAGAAATTAAAATTCATTTTCTTAAAGACATAAATCATGTATCAACAGTGTCTGGTTGCATCAATGGTGGTTTGGTTTAGTTTCGAGTTAAAATTTCAGTTTGAGTTAGGTTCGGTTCGGTTTTATATGATCATCATCATTACGTGTTAATCAGAGTGTTGAAAGTTCTTAGAGTTTTTCACCACCCGTCTTAAAATAGTTAGCTTTGTTGAAAATAGCTCTTTTGCTTCGTTGGCGATTATCCAGAAAAAAAAAACACACCTTTTGATGTCAAAAAATAGCTTAAAGAATAAATTTATTTACTTCCCCCTAAAAAAAACCTATCCGAGGCCAAAAGAAAAGAAAAAAGTTTTAAACGCGGTGGAAATGGCGTCTTCTTCCTCCTCCTTATCCGTCATCACATTCCTCCTCTTCGCGCCTCTCTGTTTTTCTCGTGAGTCACCTGCGCAAATCCCAAACGGAACCTTAGATCTCTCTTTACTATGGTACGGACAATTCACGCCGATCCAAAAAGAGAGGGTTCAAGATTTCATAGAATCGCTTAACTTCGACGCCAAGGAAGGTCTTGACCCCAAGGTATCTTCGTGGTGGAAAGTGGTTGAGAGTTATCAAGAGAGGTATGAGGTTAAGGAGATTTACCGACAGAAGGAGAAGAGTAACAGAACCGTAGCTCCGAGGATCATCAAGGTGAAGGTTGTCCGGAGTTATGTGGATGAGAAGATGAAGTATGGAAAGGACTTGACTATCGCTAATGGTGAGAAACTGGTTGAGACGGCCATCGGAAATATGTCGAAAGTGGTTCCCGTGGTGTTACTTGCCGCACAAGTTAGGGCTCATGGCGTAGGGCTTTGTAAAGGGACTTGCCAACAATACGCGCTCCATAGTAATAAAGGTTTGATTTGATCCTCGTTAATCGCATTATAACTACAAATTTCTCTCTACGTAATTTTGTGTAATAATAATAAAAACATTGATATAATTACGTAAACGGCATCCAGGTCAAAAGAAACCACAACCGTACATAATGGTGAGCAACCCGGAGGTGCAATGTCCCGGGGAGTGCGCTTGGCCTTTCCACATGGCCGAGAAGGGTCCACATGGCATGACATATCAACCGCCAAGTGGCGAACTCGGAGCCGACGCATTGGTCATTCAGCTAGCAACCGGTTTAGCCGATTTAGTCGCCAATCCAGCTTCAACCGAATCCTTGTTCAAATCTGAGCTACCGTATAACAACGCCGATGGAAACCATAGCTCTTCGACGTATATCTTGGACCCTGCAACCCTGTGCACTCGGGTTTTTGGATCAGGAGCTTTTCCGGGTTTTACTGGTAAAATTCGGATCGACCCGGTGACTGGTGGAGCCTTTAATTCGCATGGAATCAACCACTTGAAATTCTTGATTCCTTCCGTTTGGGACCCTAAGACCAAATCTTGCTGGACTCCTATGTAACCGTTATTATTTTATATGTTACGCAGTTTGTTACCCTTGTGACAAAAGTGAACTTTTTAAAGCTTAATTTTTGTAAAAGGATATAGTGTTTGTCATTGAAAATATTCTATACATGTACAAGTGGATACGTTGGACCGATCCCCGTGTAACTTAAGTTCTGTGATCTATGATTTACTAGTAAAGAGAGAAAAACAATTTGCATATCTAAAACGCCAACAAGCAATAAAGTAAAAGCTCCAAGATTTGTAACTATTCGTGATTTTAGAAAATCCAAATAATGAATAATGATCCGGCGATGAAGAAGAAGTTAAAAAGCCCCAATTGAAAGTAAAATTTAATACGGATCGTTACAAACTTAGTTGTCTCGTTGTCATCATATAATAATTAAATCCTATTAGTGATGCATGACAATTACTATTCCTTGTAAATAAATAGGATCATCTGACAGAGAAACAAATATTTTTTGTATGTTACGAAATAATTAGTCATCAAAAAAATTCTGACCTTATATATATAGAGTCTCACTATTCAACTTCTTCATTGCACTTATCGTACAAAGGGTAGTAAACATCGATATGGGAAAGGTATGTGTCTTTTCTGGTGATTTTGTGTAACTATTATGTAAGCTTATATTAATTTTGATTTTATTTTTATTTTGTACTAAAGAACAAGCAAAATGGAGAATCAGACAACCACTCTGAGAAAAAGAATCAGAAAAATGGAGATTCCGATAAATCTGATAAGAAGAATCAATGTAAGGAAATTGTTTTGAAGGTTAACTTGCACTGTGAAGGGTGTGCTTCACAAGTTTCCCATTGCTTAAAGGGATATGATGGTAATTTAAATTTAAAGAAAACAGAGATTGACCGTTTTGTCTTACTCATGATGATTCTAAGAGCATCTCCAGTGGGGGTATGAAGACCATAGTCTCTCACAAAAAATGAGACAATGTTACGAAGAGACTTTTGGCTGAATCTCTACATTGTTTACATACCCACATAATATAATAATATAAAATTTGTTTCGTTTTTTGTGAGAGACTATAGTTCTCATATCCTCACTGAAGATGCTTTAAGTGTTGGTCTTATTATTTGTAGGGGTTGAGCAGATTAAAACAGATATTGTAAATAGTAAAGTAACTGTATCTGGGAAATTTGATGATCCGGTGAAGATATTACAAAGAGTGCAAAAGAAATTTAGTAAAAATGCTGAGTTAATTTCCCCAAAACCTAACCCCAAACAAGAGCAGAAGAAGGAGCCACAACAAAACAAAGAAGTAAGCCTTTTTCATTTCTTTTGTGTCTATCTATTTCATATATCTAAAAAGACACTCATTTATACACATTAAACGTAGATACGTCATGTAAATTTAAGTTGCTAAATAGTACCAACCAACATCATTAATCATTTGCGATTGTGTTTGATTTCAGAGTACTCCGCAGATCAAAACTATAACTTTAAAAATGAACATGCACTGCGAAGGATGTGTTCATGAAATCAAAAGAGGCATTGAGAAAATAAAAGGTAATATGATGACACATAATCTATGCATATGTGATTTCAATTCAATTTGTTAAATTTGAATATATAATCAGTTTCGATATCAAACAAAAACCAACGTATAATATGTTTTTATCTTATTTTGTGGAACAAATTAAAAAGGTATCCAAACGGCAGAACCAGACCGGTCAAAGTCAACGGTGGTGGTACGAGGAGTCATGGATCCTCCAAAACTTGTGGAGAAAATTAAGAAAAAACTTGGGAAACATGCAGAGCTTCTAAGTCAAACCACAGAAAAAGGGAAAGATAATAAAGACAAAGATAACAATAACAAGAAGAAGAATAACAACAAGAACGAAGACGGTGATGGAATTAAGATCTTTAGTTACCCTCCTCAATATTCAACC
This sequence comes from Noccaea bulbosa, assembly GCA_900406535.1. Lineage (NCBI taxonomy): Eukaryota > Viridiplantae > Streptophyta > Magnoliopsida > Brassicales > Brassicaceae > Noccaea > Noccaea bulbosa. The sequence continues at coordinate 61,156 of OVBJ01000178.1, read as the reverse complement.
CAACATAATTATCCCTCTCAGATTTTTAGCGACGAAAATGTACATTCGTGTTCGATCATGTGATTTTGTTTCGTAAACTCGGAGTCTTTCGTCTTATACGGTTTTGATTTGTTACACATTTCTATATCTCAAAAGATTTTAGTTCAATATAATTTTGAATGAAACTTTATGAACGTATATTTGGCGTTTCAACAAATAAATAAGGCGACTCGATTACTAGATTATAGCTTTGAAACTTTTTGTTGAATGATTAGCAGCTGAACTTACGAGAATCTGTCCCCAAAAAAAATTACCAAAACTTCGAGAACCTATTCGTCAAAAAAAAAAAAAAAAAAAAAAAAACCCAGTCTTACAGTTAACTGGGGGTGTTACAGTGTTAAAAAAAAAAGAATGCAAGGTTTATTTGTAAGACTTTAAGAGAGTAGTGATTAGTTTGTAATACTTTAAGAGATTAGTGTTTATCTGTAATACAGTATAAGTTTGGGGTACTTTTTGCATTAATTCGAAAAAGGAAACGGAGAGAGAGGAGGAGAGAGGAAGGAAGATAAACTTTGGAATTAGGGTTCATCAGAATTTGAAGCACCTGAGAAAAGGGACCTGTTTCGGTCGAGTTTTGATTGCAGAAGACGAATCTGGATCTCTTGGCTTCACTTCAAGTAAGTAAAGTGGTTATCTTTTGGTGTGTTTTTATCATCCGGATAACAATTTCGGCTCAGTACACGATGAAATTGTACGATGGAGAAATTGCCTACGGGTCGATGAGATAATGAATAAGAAATTGATAAACGATTCACTCATGAACCTCCATTTACAGTAGATCGAGAAGTGGAAATTTTGCTTAAATCGTAATAGTTTATGATTCGGCTCTGTTCTCTAGATTTGAGCTTGAATCTTGTATTCATTATGGTTTTGTTTATGATCGAATATCAAATTTGGATCCCGGTAGGTTTAGAAAAATACAATTTGGCGAATTGGTTTTGATTTTTGGTTGTTGAATGTTCTTTGTGCAGGATTGAATTAAGAGTTGTTAGAAATTTGAAGTAAGTTGAGAGAGATGTCAGTGAAAGCAAGGAGGATTTCTGGTAGAGTAGAGACTGTAGTAGCAAAGGTTAATTATGCATTTGATCCGGTAAACGATGACAAGATCATAAGAAACCGGCTTTTAACTCGAACCACGACAACTCGTGGCGAACCTCCATTGAAGAAGCTTCAGAAGAAGTTCACTTCTTTTGTGCTCGAAGTGGATAAAGAAGAAGAGAACTACAGTGAGTGCAATAGACTCGCAAAAGCCTTCTTGCAAGAACTGTCTACTTTCGAGATCCCGCTTCTCAAGAGCCAGGCGGTTGTAGAAGCAAACCGCAGAGAGAAAGAGAGCTTCAACGAGGTGAAAGTTGAGACGGAAAGGCAGATAACGCAGGCGAAAGCTGAGATTGAAGATCTTAAGAAGCAGCTTGAGGAGAGTAAGATAGAGAGACAGCATAAAGAAGAGTGTGAGACTATAAGGAAACTCATCTCTGCGCAACCTCCTAGGTCAGAGACAGAGAAGGTCATATATGAACTGAAGAAGGAGATTGCTGAGCTTGAAGCAGAGAGCACTGCAAGTTGGAGATTGCTTGAGCTAAGGAAGAAGCAGTTTGCTCTACTGTTGCATGTGGTAATGTCAAAAAACGAACCCTTTTAGCTTTTTGCTGTTTTCATTATACAATGTAGGTTTGAAGTTTGTGAACTTTGTTTTTGGCATAGGTGGATGAGTTGCAGAACACAATGGAAGATGAGCAGAAGAATCTGGTGGATGAAATTCGGACAGCGTTGGAAGATCAGAGGAACATAACTGAGGCCATGTCTGTTGATTAACTCCAAATTTTGTCTGTGCATTAGGAATGTTAAATCCGGTTTTCAGTTTGGATTAACCGGTATATAAATTAGACAAGCCAAAATAAAATCGTAGAATTTGGGTGATGAAATCGGTTTGAATACAATATCTTGACAAACTCAATACATGGAATGGTTTATGAAGAAAAAAAACAAACCGTTTTATTGACTCGGTTCGAAAAGTTTTGGTTGCCCATCACTTTTTATGGATTGGATTTTATGTTTTTGGATGTTTGAGATGTAGTCTAGTTTTGTTTGGTGCGGTTTCTAATTTTGTTCTCGAGACTTTTTCTTACAGTGTGATTGCACAATGAATATTTCCTGCAAATCGTGAACCAGAAGCAAATCTTAGAGTTGATATGCAGAAATAATTAATTATGAATAAAATTTAACTATGTAACCGGCTAGCCAAATAGGCTTTATAGTCCAAATGTAGGTTTCTATTTCTTGAGAAATATTTGAGCAGCATTAGTGTTGGTATGTTAACACACGTTTCTCCGTTTCTTACTTATGACTCTCTCCTGTCACAATCTTAACACTAAAAATTAACTTTTGAGTGTTTAATTTGAACTTGGCATTCTTATGTCATCTTTTTGCTTTGACTATAAAGTTTTTACTTTCACTTAAACATTGTTCTTACAAATATATATCCCAAAATATTACACCTTACCCAATAAGAACAGATGGCAGATTTTTGAGAAAATACGATACATTGGTGATGCAAAGTATATTTCTTAACTGAATCAAACTGAAAAAATAAATGTATGTACTTGTATAAATTTTGCTTAATTAACTCGGATAATAATTCAGTGATCCCAAATTAAAACCATACTGAAACTAAATTTGACTTGTTACTCTCAAACCAAGGCCACTTAGTCATAAAAAAACTGTTTATGTAAATAAGATGGATTTAAATGCAAACTATTTAAAATTCATTTGAATTTTTCACTCGAGTTTTAAATTTCAAATATTTCTGTATACATGTGTTTTTAGTTTATTTTAGTTTAAAAATCATAGCATAGGTTGAGAGTTGAGACAGTGAATCTAACGTGTGATTTAAGTCTTTGCTCAAAAAAAATAAAAAAAAATATAATGTGTGATATAAACGTGGCCACGAGTTTAAGATGTACAATGATGTTTAAATGCCACCATCTTTTTATTATACTTATACATCTCTTTTGTCTCTTGATCATAAAGTCAAATAAAAATAAGATCGTGTCACTTTCGAGGCTGTATTAGTTCACTTCTTCTTAACCATCCCCAACTAAATTTGAATATATAATATGTAGAAGAATATAATCTAAAAATATACATTTGTTAACAACTATTTTTTGTCAACATGTTAACAACCATTTTGAATTATGAATTGATTGACCTAATAAATTTTTGGAGTTGTAAGCTCTTTTATACGCGGATAAGTACCAAAATAAAAATTAATAATACAAATATATGATAATCAGTTTTGTACAGTATCAAACTATCAATGTTTTGTATACATGGTCGAGAAAAAAATAAAATAAAAGAAAAAAAAAACTAAGACACAAACTCTATGACTACGAGAGTTAATTAACAATATATCTATATATGTTTATATCTATATATCCACAGAAAAAAATAATGCTAATGTATTTATTTCGTCCCTATTCACGAAATGGCCAAGGCTCCGAACCCGTTTGCCTGCAAACAGAAAGAAAACAATTACTCTTAAGAAATCCTCGAGATTCAACACTAAAAATAAATACAGGTGTGTATGAAAATGTTTAGTTTCCCTAATTTAACTTACTCTATGATTTCTTTCCAATAAGAATCACTTGTCTCATCATCAATTATGTCACACCATGGCTGATGATCTTGTGTGAACGTTGAGGTCGATGAAGGGTTTGAAGTATGATCATTGTGCTTCATAATCTCCTTGTTCTTGATAATCATTTGGGTTTGCTTAGACTCATCAGGAGAGAACGAAATCAATGGTGGAATCAAATTTTGATCATCTTGATGAGAAGCTACTCGAATGGGACTAGAAAACGAATCCAGAGGCTGATGATTGATGTGGGAAAGGCTTTGGGTTGGATCATAGAAATCTTCATTAATATTTGGTTGGTTTTCTAAGAAAGAAGATTGGCCATAGAGATTATTGCTGGTGGGATGACTATCAAAGGAAGAAGAGGTATTAAGGACTTGAATCATACTATGTAACAATTGGGCTTTAGCAATACTCGTTGCATCCACTTGTATATTCTGATTTAGAGTCAAGAGGTTGTTGAAATTTGCGGCAGCTAGAAGTTGAGGTAGAGCGGCTAGAACGTTTAGATGGTCGTTTCTCGGCCTGTGGGTCACCGGATCGATGCCAATCTGAATAAGTTTCTTTCTAATATGCGTGTTCCAGTAGTTCTTTATTTCATTATCCGTTCTTCCTGGAAGATGACCAGCTATAGACGACCACCTTTAGAAAAAATATAAAATAAAATTAGTAAGATTAATCTGATATAATTTTTGGTGGATTAGATAAGCGTAATACGTATTATAAAAAAGTTTCAAGCTATATAACAAGATAATTATAAACTATAAACTTCGAAATATTGAACACTGACGAGTACGTATGCATACGCACCTAGAAAAATCCAGTGTAGAAGTTTTTTCATATAGATTCTTTTAGACCTCTACTAAGTACTAACTAATAAGCTATATAGATTCTTTTGGAAATATTCAACTTTAATTTATTTGGAACTAAGGCTTTTAATTTAGTGTTACCAAAATGAAACTAAACATCATTGATAATAAGTAGCAGCAAGAACGAAAAAAATACAGTTTAATGATTTATTTTTCTAAAACTCGTACAGTATAGAAAAATTTAACCTTTTTAAAAAATATATATTTCTGCTCTTGATCCCGGACATGATAAACTAGTAAAGAGGAAAAAGAAAAAGAAAAATTCTTGTAAATCAGTTACTTGTTTCCAAGAAGAGAATGAAGGTTGATGATGGTTTGCTCTTCCTCAGCAGTGAAGTTTCCTCTTTTGATGTCTGGTCTCAAGTAATTAGTCCATCTCAATCTGCAACTCTTTCCACACCGGTTTAAACCGGCTTGCTTTGGAAGAGCTCTCCAGCTTCCAAGACCGTGCTTTCGTATGTGATTTATCAGTTTTTGATCTTCTTCTGGAGTCCATGGCCCTTTCTTTAACCCGCTCTCATCGCAACATGGTGATCTTCCCATTTTGTTATAGCATCTATTATAAATTTATAATATGAATCTGTAAAAAAACATTATGGCATAACTTAGAATGCCGCCAAATATACTTTTATATATATATATATACATTAAAAGAAATTGGTGTTAATGACAAAATTACTTCAAAAGAAAAGTATAGATATAGAGAGGATTATTAAGAGAGTAAACACATAAATATCATGAATATATACATAGGAAATGGGAATTAGTATCATACCTTCGAGAGAGATATAATTTTTGAAGGAGAGATGAGAATGGTGAAGGCAAGATCTTAGTTAATGAGGCTAAGTGTTTTTGTAATTACTTTATATATAGAATCATGGAAGAGGCTTTCGTCTTTGTCTTGTGTCTTGTCTCTTGTCGGAACGAGAAGATCTTAGTTAGCTTTTGTGACGTGTTCTTTTGACTTTAGTCCAGTTAAAGAAGTGATATGACTCAAATATTCTCGATGAAAACTAGAAGAAAAATGAGCAAATGGGAAGAAGAAGATGTTCAAGTTTGTGAAGCAATGTGTGGAATAAAAGTTGCTGCAACTAATTCATGTTGACAAATTGACAATGTAAAGCTTCTTAAACTTTAAGAAAAGAAAAAAAGAAATTGAGAATAAAGAGTTACTTGCTTAGAAAAGCTAAATATTCAATATAGTGCAAAAACTATTAACCCCTCGTATATCGAGTACTTATGCTATGAAAAACCCCGAAACAATTCCGGAATTCTTTTTATCAAAAAAAGAAAAAAAAACTTATGTGTATGGGATTAATTGAACTGTGATCGTGTATGTTTTATGCGCTATTGGAATAATTATATATTCAGATTTTCAGAATATGATTATAATGTTACGTACGTTGTACCCAACTATATATGAAAACAATTGCATAAGAGAGACGGACAGACATGACAGTATCTGCAATAGTATGGATTACTGCTCATTGGCTAAATAATGCTACATCCCAAATAATTATACACACATCGAATTAAAAATAAAGTTGAACCATGTAATGTCTAGTTCCTAAACTTCATTATGTAGTACTTTTTTTTGTTGTTGGTTCATTAAAACTTTCATTGAAAATGTAAAACGGCTTTGAAGGAAGCGCACATACATATTATATGAAAAATTTCCGGTTCTTTCCAAAATTTTATTATGATAATAGCACACGTATTTATATTTCTCTGCGTAATAACATTACCAATATAGTATTTTGACTATCTAAATGAAATTTAATCAACGTCTCGATATGGTTGTTCATTATTGGTATAAATCTAGTTTTAAGCACATCAAGACACGCAAGCTGTTGTGTTTTGGATCGTATGCTCATGGGACTCTCAAAACCCTAACCTTTTATAACTACTAAATATTTTCCTTGATCTTTGCATGTAAATCTTTGTACGTGGCTTTGATGTATATTGCTGACATCAATTTTAAAAATGAACAAGCCTAATTAATACACATATTGCATTATAAATCTTAAGCGTCTTGCGTCCATAGACTATAAGAGATTAATCAAACGTTAGGCACCCAAAAAAATAATTATTATGTGGTCTGGCCAATTCAATAAACTAACTAACCGGACAAAAACAACTGATTGCTATGATTGTATATTATTGGTCATTCATCAAACATTATGAATATAACTATATTTAAAAACTGAAGAAAGAGAAAAATCTAGCAGTTTATCAATGTTTCCAAATCCATCTTAATATGCATATACAATATACGTACGTGAAAGAATATTTAAACTAACTGTAACCATTTAAAATTTACTTTAATAATGGTTTCAGTTTTTTTTTTTTTTTCTTTGGTCAGAATATAGTATAGTTTTGAGATTAAAAGGGGTGAATAAGAGTCGTACGGCAGAAGTTTCCAACTAATCCGAACGTGAAAGCATTACCGCAGTTGATCTTCAATTCCTATAAACCAAACACACTTTAGGGTGCCATTACCATTTAATTAAATGCTACTATACTATTGTAAGACGATCATGCGATTAACTTTTGGTCACATGATTCAATTCCTTATATATTAAAAGAGAATCATTTATAAGAAATAATCTTCACTTCATGTATTATTTACATCACTGCCATGCTGACGTGTCAACACCAGGTTCACTCTTAAGCTCCAATTTAATTTACACAGATTTTATTAGACAATTACATAATATGTCATTGTATAGTAAGTCTTAATTGTCTCACTATGATTACAAATCTAATTAAAATATGTTATATCAATATTTATATTTATTTATACATAAATCAACATTTAATTATGAAGATATTATTATTCTTTCTATTTCTTACAAATATATCATATTAATTACTTTTCTTAAATACAATATTTTCTTCTCTCATTTTTTAGCTGAACTAAATTTTGTAAAAACAATAAATTATTACATCATCTATATATTAATAAAAAATATATTTTTTCTACTACAAGTTGTAATTTGAATTTTTAAAACGAATATCAATTTATCAAATGATAAAAATATGAGTTCTTCAAAATCCCACATTGAAAATAAAGATGTGTGGGTGGTTCACTAAACTATTATAAAAAAGAAAATGATAAGAAACTATAAGAGTAAAAATGTTGATTTAATAAGTATCAAACTTTATAATATTTTTGGTTTAATATAGTTTTTTTTCATGGAACCATATGACTAAACCAAATAATATCTATAATATTAAAAATATTTTGATGTGAAAAAGTTGAAAAATATTTATATCAAAATATTTGAAATAGTTTAACTTGCATAAAAAATTATAATATTATAACTTTTATCAAAAGATAAATATTATAAATACAAAAATTTAAATAGTTGATAAAGTCAAAAAAGATTATAACGATTTATTTTTTTGATAATGTCAAAAAAGATTATAACGATTTAAATTTTTTGATATATTATAATTGATTCAAAGTTCTATATATTTCAGAAATTTTTATTTGCTCAAACATTTAAAATTAAAGATATATAAAATATTATAAATATCTTGAAAGTCTCACGTTAGAAATGAAGAAGTATAATGGTTCATAAACCTATTCTAAAAAGAATCACAATGTTAAGAAACTATAATATTATGAATATTGATTTAATAAACAATTTTAAATTATAAGTAGTTTTGGTTTAATATAGTTTTTAATTATTTATTTATTTACAAATATAACCCATAAATTTCTCACTCTACGCAGGGCGCGGGTCCAACCCTAGTACAAATACTAAACTGTAAATTGTGTATGAACCAGTTCGATTTGCAAGATGACAATTACAAAATGTTCTTTAAAGTATTGTGTACTCTAACTGGACATCTGGAAATGCTTAGGAGACTCGATTACAAGCTTTTCTAGTTTGTTTTTCATTTTCAAACAGTTTTATATTTAATTTTTATTATATTATGTATTTCAATTGAAACTCGTAAGTTACAGATAGCTTTCATAACAAGATACCCTTTGTAATTCTCAAAGAAAAATGTTGTAAGAATTAATACTAGAATTAAAACCTCCTCGAATTAATAATAGTACAAGACTCAGTTATCCCTAATCCATCTAGTAATTTTCTCCTTAATGCACAAACCAACGCCGTAAAATTATAAATACGGACGTTAATCCTTTTTATGTGCTTTTAAAATACGTACATGTACACGGCACATATAATATAATCAAGTATATAATTTATGTATTATATGATATACGTACACATATGATTAAACCTTCAATATTTGCTAAAAGACAAAAAGAAATAATACACTCACGCAAGCTAAACCTGATCGAATTTTGCTACAATGTGCTCGTAGTTCCGAAAGCATAACACAACATAACTTAAATAGTAGTAGATTGGCTTAATTATCATAAAATGCTTAATTATCTCTTACGAGCCATGCAATGTAACGTCACGTTAGGATTAGACAACGACTTTTTCATGCACTGTCAGTGTCACTAGTGCAGAGCCGGCCCTGAGTTTAGATGGGCCACAAGCTTGAAATAAAAATAGGCTGATTTAATTCATTTAAAAATCAATAAAAGTCTCAGCTACCTACATTCGAACTCGTGATGTCTTGGGGATATACACTCACGTAAACCACTAGACTAAAGGCAACTTATGGAAAATGAGGGCCGAAATATACTTATATTAATAAAAGCCGCAAGCAGCTGCTTGCTTCGCTCCCAATGCCGGCTCTGCACTAGTGGAAGAAACCAGATAGAATCTTACGATGCTTATGTTTTGGTCTTTGATATAGTTACTTACAATTTATTTAAGTATATATCATATTTGAATTTATTTACAAAAATTGAAAAAAATATTAGGTCTAAATTAGTTTGATAGATAATCATAATTTTAAGAAAATTTAAAGCAATAGAGGAAAAAAAAATCAACTACCTTTGAATAAAAATAAAAGTGACAAAAAGTGAAAGCAAGTTAAAAAAAAATGAAAATGAAAATGAACAAATTTATATACTTTGAAACCAAATATATTCACATGTATTTGATTTGATTACGCATCAAAGATTAGTTGGTCCAATTTTATTTTTTATAAAACCAGAAAATATGTAAAATAGACGTTCTCTTTTTTTCTTTTTTTTTTGGTCGAATAATAGACGTTCCCTATACGTAGATATTCAAGATGAATGCAACAGATGAACAATCATATCACTTTAGTTAGAACTTAGAAACCAAAAGGTTTCGTTAAGCTAGAGACTAGCCTATTTTGAAGCACAACGATTTTACCTTTCTCGATCGAATCTCGACTTTGTTATCCGTTTCAAAGTCAAAGACTATATGAAACACAACTTTGACTTTTTTGCAATATCTAACGAAAAGTTATACTACAAGAAAACATACATTTTTCAACGGAATTTTCAACAGGTCAACTTCCGTCGAACAATTACGATGGATTGCCGAGGTTTTACCAATAAAACAAATTGTCCTCGGTAATTTGTCACAAACTAATTAGGATTATAAAAGGTTATTATTTTTTATTTTTTTAAACTGTGAATTATAAATTATTTTTTAATCTCTCTCAAATCAGATTTCAAAACTTTCAAAGAAGTCTTGAAGAACCAAAAATAGTTAAAACTTTTTGTCAAAATAAAAGAAAATATAGTTAAATCTTCTTTTCACAGTGTAAAATTTTATTTGTTATTTGGTTAAAAAACTTTAGTTATTTATTGTAAGCATGGTTCATAAAAAAAATAAAAAATATTGCAACAAGACAAACAAGTAAAACGGCGTCGTTTCCACTTTACAGCCGAAATCGAAAGCACAAGGGACATCAAAACCAATGCATATTGAAGTGTGGTTTGTTAAAACGATAAACGAAGTCGAGAACAAAAGCAAAACCAATGCATAAGCGAATTTCAAAAACAAGATCGAAGTAGTAGAGTTATACGTTTACGTACCTGTAGGTTATCGGCACAAGGAAACCGCTACTTTTTTCTTCTCTGGGCATTGTTTATTTATAAATTATAGCAAAGCTTCTTTAGATTCACAACGTTTTAAATCTAATTACTGCTTCATTTTTTGACCGTTGTGGTAGAAGAGTCGCGTCAAGAGTCTCCTTTTTACTACGTAATTTTTCGACCGTTGTAATGACAATTTAATCATTAATTTACTTTTCTACTCATTCAATTTTGTTTCCTTTTTTTTTTTCCAACCATTCATTGGACCTCATAAAAGTGTAAATGGGCCGGAAAATTTCGAGTCAAGGGTTTTCTCTTGGATCATATACAAGTTTCTATAAAAGTGTCTGTTATAAATCAGACGTTCCAGACAATATTTGCTCGTTCAAAAAAGATCGAAAGAAGAAAAGAATCAGAAACCAACAACTTCATACAAACCTAGTTTCATAAGCCATAAACCAAATATAAAATAAGAAAAATTACGAAGAAGTCAAAATGGTGAAGAAAAAGAGATGTGTGTATATAATGTAGAAAGCCAGATCTTGCAATACCTCAAAAAGTGTAGCAATCAAGAAATGTTTTTTTCATTGTTTATTTCTGATTCACGGGTCCTTTCTTCTTGAGAAGATTCCCAACTTTACCAAACAGCGTCTTCTTCTTCTTCTTCTCCTTCACCAGCTCATCTTCTCTAGTTATTCCATTTTCTGTATCTTTCATGCTTTCGTCCACCATATTGGAGTCTTCCTCATCTTCTTTCGGTGACTCGTGTTCTGCTTTTCCCTCGTGGGAACCTTCTTTCTTCCCAACCTCGAAACTTTCCCACATTTTAAACTCAACTTCAACTGTATCATCATCACCATCTGGAGAATCTTCTTTCTTTTTCTTCTTCTCTGTTTCCTCTTCAAGCCTCATCTTCATTCCGCCGAGGGTTTCTAACTTCTCTTCTCCACTTCTATGACCATTCTCCTCAGAAAACTCAACCACCTTTGGAAGCAAATCATAGTCTTTCTCACTCTCACTGAGCTCACCGTTCTCTTCTCTATGTTTCTTCACCAATGCTTCCTCAAGTAACTTTGACAACTCCTTGATCTTCTTCACATAACCGTCTTGTTTCACTCTGAGCTCGTCGTTCTCATGAACAATGCTTTGAAACTCACTTTCTTTATCCAGCATTTTCTCATTTAGTTTCAAGCTCTCGGATCTTGCTTCCCTGAGAGTCTCCTGAAGAAAAATCACCTCATCTTCCACTTCTTTAAGACTATCTCTCATCTCTGCTTCTTTCTTCCATGCTGCATCAGCTTCTTCCTTTGCCCTTTTAACCAAATTCCCCAACCTGTTCATTTCTTTACCCATTGACGAAACCTCTTCATCAAACTTCTTCACGTGATTCACCAAACCGGCCTCTCTCATCTCCCAATCCGCCATTGAGCTCTCGAACTGTTTCTTGGTTTGCTCCACCGCACTGACAAGAACATCGATCTCGTGCTTTGCCTCGTCAAGCATACTCTCGTACTTCTCGTTTGTTGCTTTGATGACCGATCTCAGAGCTTCAACTTGCGTTTCGTAATCCTCATCACCTTGATGACTCGACAGCTTCTCTTTCATTTCGCGTGCTTCACTCGAGACTTCGTGTAAAGCCGAAGCTAAACTCTCCATTGCTTTCTTACTCTTCTCCTCTTCCTCTTTCGAGGTCTCCAGCTCTGACAAGATCTTGCTATTCTCTTCCAAGAGCCTTTCAACGCTTGAGGAAGCATCTTGCTCCTTGTTTGAAATCTGATTCTTCTCCTCCTTCACAGCTTCAAGCTCGTTCTTCAGACTCACTGCCTCGCTCTCAATCTTAGATAATTCTTCTTCTGCAATCCATAGCCGTTGTCCAGATTCCTCAAGATCCTCCTTTTGCCTAGCAATCGTCGTCTCCATTAACCCGATTTTCTCCTTAAGATCAGTAATTTCAGACTCCATAGCGTGCAATCTATCATTGCTTCTTTCAAGCTGCTTCGTCGCAGACACCAGAGAAACCGAGGCAGATCTCTTTAAAGCGTTGGCTTCCTCTAACTCTTCCTCCAACTCTTTGGCTTTGTTATGCCACTCGTCAGCAGAGTCCTCCGCATAAGACTCTGCCATCTTCGCAGCCTCTAAATCAACTTTAAGCCTCTCAATGACCGTCTCTCTTTCCTTGACCTCTTCCTTGAAACTCCTCGCATTGTCAAGCTCTCTCTTCAAAACCACTATCTCCGCTCCTAGCTTTGAAGCAATCTCCTTGTTGGAGATGGTTTCCTTCTCTCTGGTTGAATCAAGCAAAGCCTTCAAACGTATCAACTCGGACGACAAGATTTCCACTTTCTCTGCGTGAATTGCAGCCAACTTGCTAGCATCATCTGCTTGACTCAGAAACTTACTATTGGCAGCATTAGCTGAAGCCAGTTCTTGATTGACTCTCTCCAGCTCCCTGGTTACCAAAAGAAGAGCAGCTGAGTCTCGGTTCTTGACATTCTCGAGCTCTTTCTTCATTTCTTCTTCTTTCCTCTGAACCGCCTCTATACCGGCCTCAACAGCCTCGAACTTGTCGATTTCGAAATTCTCATTGGCCTTTTCCTGAGCTTTTAACGCCTCATCCAGTTTCTTGGATGCCTCTTCAGCCTCTTTCCTTGCTTCTTTTAGCTCTTTATGAGCTTTAGCTTTGTCACTCTCGAGCAATGCTATCTGCTCGTTCGCTCTCCTCAGATCTTCCTTGATTTGAATCAACCGAGGTTGCTGCTCTGACCCTCTCACAGCCTTAGTTTGAGCTCTCTGCAAAACATGTAACAACAGCAATGAGATATCAAACAGTCGCACAGAACAGTGTTAGCAATACAAACCCCATTGACGACACACTTACTTCAGGTGGGGTTGGAACTTTTGGTGACCTCTTCTCAGCAGAAGAAGGCTTTGAGTTCGCACAAGAGCGGTCAAGCGAAAGCCGTGAAGGTTGAGTCTGAGTCGGTGAAGGAGAATTAGGCTCAGATCTTGTCGCTATCCGAGTCAGTTTAGGCACTCTTAGATATGTTGGAGATGATTTGTGCAATGCCTTTTCGGTTAAACCAGTTCTGCTTCCAAAAAAAAAAGGTCTCATCAGCAAAAAGGATAGACTTGCAAATCTCATGAAACAAAATTCTCAGTACACACACGCTATCAGAGTCTACTTCGATAGACCAAAATGTCAATAACTATTATTAAAACAATGTATTTATACAAGGGATCATGATTTAACCAATGCTTGTAGCTAAAGATTCTATCTTTAGCGGTTTTGATTCAAAGATCAATACCAGCCGAATCAATGGAGGTTTACAAGAACAAAATTAGAAAGTATAACAGAGAACAAATAAAAATCAAGATGAAGACTCGCCATTGTAATAATTAAAATATGTATAAGTGAATCAGTTTAATAAGATTAGAATATTACAGAAATGGGGACAATCAGAAGACGAATACAAAATGATCAACACAAATAGATTCTCCTCAAAAACATACGAGAATAAACCCTAAACCCTCACCGATTAGATCCATCCTAGACAATCTCTGACAAACGAATAAGCATCTGTGAAATTCTGTTTCATAAGGAGAAAAGATAAACCCAGATCGGAATTTGAATCGACGAAAATGGCCAAAAAGAGTGGGTTTTGAAAGGGAGAGACAAAATTATCGGAGACTGAAACTTAGAAAGACGCTTACTTAATCTTAGAAGCCATTGTCACAGTCTTCGTTTTGCTGTGGATCAGTGAGAACTCAAACTGAAATTCTGAAATTTGGAATTGGAAAACTCAGATTTCTTCAGACTGGGTTTCCATTTTGTTTGCGTATAGATCAGAGAAAGAAATAATGATTTGGATGATCGGATTAAGGAAACGATTGATGAACCAACAGAGAGAATGATACAAGTTGGTGAGGTCTGTCTCCAAAGTGGCCACACTCCTCTAAAGTGAAAAGCTTTATATATAAAAATATATAAAGTAATATTCCGAGTTCCGATTCGCATTCCGATCCTACGAAATAAACGCAAACGATAACGACCAAAGTAACATCTAAACAATAAATAATCAAAATTAATCATAAACGTAAACGTGAGATTAGGAGTTAATAGACCAAAACGTGACGATACTGACCTTTTTAATTAAGTAGTATTAAATAAAACCTCAGTTTAGGTTTTGCTAATGTGCAAAAAAATAACGTTGATCAAACTAATTTCTTGTTGAGAAGTAGTAGCCACTAAAATGATCAACTTTCAAGATAATCAAATAACCATCATTTATCTTTCAATTCGACCAAACCGCATTTGACCAATAGTGTAAAATTTTCAAATTTATCGCGGGAATTGGCAATTGGGGAGAGTTCTGGCGGGAACTTTATTAACATTTCCATTGATTGTTTTTTACTATTTATTAAATATTAATTTAGTGTGAATTGTTTAATTTTTACTGATAGTTTATAAATGTTAAACTAATCTGATTAATTATTTAAGACTCTCTAGCTTCTTAATTCCAGAGAATTTCCAAAATCTACAAACGCTGCATCGAATTAACTTCCGTTCAATTAGGGTTTCGATCGGCAGCAGCAAGGAGAGGGAACTGAAACATGTACGGAGGAGAGTTTGACGGCAACGCCGCTTTCGCCGGCGGCGGTTTCATGCCTTCTCAGGCTACTATGCAAGCGCCTGACTCCGCATCAGGCTCCAAGGTTTGGTTTCTCTAAATCTCTTAGCCGCCGAGGAATTTGATAAACCATTTCCGCGTTTCGCGCTATCGGAATCTCTCGTGCTTAGGATTCTGCTGTTATCATTTGCGGTTTTTATTCTCGTGGTCTATGCTTGTTTTTTGTTTCCGATTCTCTCAATTTCTAGTCGTTTCTCCGGAAGATCAGCAGAAAAATCGTAATATCGGTCAAGTTTTCTTGGGAATTTCACAACAAATTGCTGAATAGAGAGATCTGGAAATGTGGATGTGTCCGTGATTTTTGCATCTAATCCTAATTCTGTACAATAATATGAGTTTTCACCTCTGTTTCTCAGAACCGCGACGCACGTACCTTGCTTCCACTGACACTGAAGCAGTTGAATAGCGTATCAACCAATGGTGAATCAAATTTCTCCATAGACGGCGTTGAAATCAACACTGTAAGCTCTTTTTCTTCAGCAGTGACTCTTGGCTGCTGATAACATGCCCTCTTTATGGATTGTTTCTGCATATTTGGCTACTAACGGTCAAGTTTGAAGTCAATTGAGTCAAGTTTAGTCAAGTATGTTTCTGCTATCGGTTTGATGTCTATTGTGTATCAAGCATTTGAGCTGTGTATTGTCTGTGTTTTTAGGTTGCAATTGTTGGACGAATTTCTAGAATGGAGAACAGAATCACTCAGGTCGATTTTGTTGTAGATGATGGTACAGCCTCCGCTGAATGTGTCAGATGGTAGGTACTTCATTTTTATCTTCGAACTCTAATACAACCTCAAGATGAAAATGCTGTCATAAGAGCTCCAATATATCTTGCTAATTCATTGTTAACAATAATCTGGCAGGTGTCATGAACGTCAAGAAACTGAAGAGATAGAAGCAGTCCAGTATGTTTTGTGCACAACATTTGTAGATTCTTTGATTTGGTATGGTATCTAATCTTGATAGTCCACATCTGTTACCAGGCAGGGAATGTATGTTCGCCTACATGGACACCTGAAAAGTTTCCAAGGGAAGCGGTCTGTGAATGTTTTCTCAATCAGGTACCATTGTTTTCCTGACATACTCAATCAGTCTTATGAAAATTTTTGGTCAGTGAACCATATCATATTCGTCTCTCTAGACTATTTGAAATTTCTATTCGATCAGGATTCTTCTGTGTCTCAAAATGTGACATATTCTATATTCCAAGTGATTGAGTCTAATTATATGCTTCCAGGCCTGTCACTGACTTCAACGAGATTGTACACCATTTTACCGAGTGTATGTATGTCCACATGTACAACACCAAGACACGGGTATTAAGCCTATCCTTCACCGCTATTTAAGCTTTGTTCCACATCTTAATACTTCTTCCTGTTATATAGTATATACTAATCTCAATGGTATACTTCAGGGTGGCTCTGTTACTCAGGCTACGGCTACTCCTAGGCCCCAAATGCCATATTCAGCAATGCCAACCCCTGCAAAGCCATACCAAACCGGGCCATCTAATCAGGTAAAAGACAAGATCCAATCTAGAATTCAGTTCTCTTTATATGCTCGTTTGTGGCCCTCTTTAGTTACTGAAGAATCTGTTTCAGTTCTCGAACCAATTCAATGATCCAATGCATGACGTGAAGCAGACAATCTTGAATTACCTGAATCAACCGGTGAACCTGTAAGTTCGTCTACAATCCCCAAAAGAACCCCTTTATAAATATCATTCATACATCTCTCAATACTGATGATGATGTACATATGTTGAATCTTTATCAGTCAATCTGAAGCTGGAGTTCACTGTGATGTGATTGCGCGCGACCTCAGGATTCCACCTCTTAAAGCCAAGTAAGTATCTCTCTTTCTTTCTTTCTCTCTTCCCTCGAGCCAAGTAAAGTTACAGTTTTAAACTTTCTTGACAAGAACTGCTTGGTCATTGGCAGGGATGCGTTGGAACAGCTCTCAAACGATGGCTGCGTTTACTCGACGACGGACGAGACTTGCTTCAAATCAACCGCAAACGCATAATCAAATTGAATTATCTCATCACGTATCAATCTTGCTCTCAAGTTATATAAAAAAAGCCTTTTGTATAGGCCCCAAGGTACGACAATATATGGCTTTAAAGACTTAAAAACTACCTAATAGCTTTTGGATTTCTTAAAAACCAATTTGAAAGCTCAATCAAAATCTTTCCGGTCATGTGCTTTTCTTTGTTTCTACTTGTTACAAAGTATCAAAAGACAAACGGGTGGGAATTGTGTCTGCCCGGATTTTAATTCCCACACCGAGCCGAATTTTGGGCTGGGCCGTTTATTATTATTAGTAGTCGTCATTCGATGTAACCAGAACTAAAGTACCAAACCTCGTACACCTTTTTATGAACAAAATTATAATGGAAAAACAAATATCATATCATTAAGCAGTATTCGGGGTTAATAATTTAGTAAGTTACAACCTTGACTAGTCTCTCCAACTTGCATTTCTTGTCCACTAGGGTTGGTCAAGGGTTTAAATTGTCAAACAAAAAAAGGTCAGTTTTCCTTTTGCGCAGATTTTAGTGATATGAGTATGACCAGGGCAAGTTGTTTCTTGACGTGAAATCTTTGGAATATGTAATGGTTTAATTCATATAAAAATGCAAATGGTACAATTAAATATTAAAAAAATGCAAATAATTGAGCTCATAGAATATACTACAGTTGTTGCAAAAAAAGTTATTCCGTAGAGACGTTTCCACATTGTTGGAGTATTGGTTTAGTATTGGTTTCCCTGACTTTGCTTAGAGTGATACAGTTTATGTAATATAATTATCAGAATCGATGATATCAAAAACAAAGATTTAATTCGGATCCAAGATTTTGAAAACGTCACCCGAATCTGAAGACACCAATTATTCAGCTATTTAACAAGAGCAACCTAAACACTTATTTAAGATTGAAATATATGTTTTACATCCAACAATCACAGAACCGAATCAATTTATGATCGATAACAAGTAACAACCGTACTTGTACGGCTACGACGGACCGGTGGGACCCTTAAAAGTAGTGGTTTTTTTTCTTTTTCTTTTTCACGAGAAGAAAACAAAAACAAAAAGAGCGGTGAGAGAGCGAGAGGGAAAAAATCAAAATCAGTCACATGGAGAAGATACGAAAATACGGATATGATCCAAGAAGCTAAGATGTTGAGGCCGATCCTTGCGCTTCACATATCCACGCGCTTCGTTTTCCGTGTACGCGCCGAACGATCTCCCTAGATTCCTCTCCCATAGCTCCTCCTCGTAGCTCTTGTGCGCGTAATAAGCCTCCACCACGCACGTCGACGACGACCGCTCTGTTTCCAGATCTCCTCCTCCCTCTTCCGCCTTCGCGGCGAGTCGGATCGGTTGCCGGACGTAGTGGCCGCGACTGATCCCTTCGAGCTCGTCTAGACGCGAGAGGCCCCGAGGAGAAACCGCGTAAAGCTCGCCGGTGACGTGGTGGCCCGATCCGGGCTTGTTGAGGAGGAAAGGGACTCGGTAAGGTCCACAGACGAGGGGATATTTTTCTGAGGTTTGATAGACTCCTTTGAAAGAGGCATCGCCAGATCGGATCAGATCTTGCATCAGGACGTGATTGGAGAATCCTCTCTTCAGAGTCCCGTACGTGAAGACGAGTGTCGTCGTCGTCTTGGTGGTCGTCGCCATTGTTTCGTGGCCCATGGTAGAGAATAAGAGAAATCGGATAGCGAAAGGAAGAAGATCAACGGAGAATTTTGTGGGGTTGGTGAGGAAATAGAATCAGAATCGGAGAGAAAGAGAGAGAGAGAGAGAAATAAGAAAACTGGAATCTTTGATTTTTAGGGCGTGAAATTTGGGTTAAGCCGATGACGCGTTTATATAGTAGTGGATTTCGTCTGCTCAAGCTTATTATATTTTATTTTTCTTGTTCTTTTTCCGAATGATATATCTCAAAAACCATATTTTTCAATAATTTATAAAATTTGTCAGTTTAGATGGTTATAGGCTTATAGCTTATTATAAGAAAATACCTGATTGTCTATATTTTTAACATAAAAATGCTATTATGATTTATGTGGTTGCTTATCATCATATCTTATGACTATTTCAAAATAATTTCTTCACTACTTTAAAAAACATAGCGAATCATAGTTCATAATTTATGATTTACCAGTACTATCCAGGCCCGGCCCTAGGCAAGTGCAAGGAGTGCTTTTGCACTGGGTCCCGCGTGGGTCCTGTATTTTTTTAACAATTTCATTATAGTTTTAGGGTCCTGCATTTTCGAAATACTCTAAAAAAGGCCCGAAATTGTGAAATTTGCAATATACACCACTATTTTTAAAAAAAAAATTAGTTTGGCACAGGGCCCAATATTAGTTTGGGCCGGGCCTGGTACTATCAATAGTAGTAATACATAGAGAGATTAGAACAAACATATTTTCTATAAATTTGTTAGCTACTTAGAATGTTTTCATCATTTATGCAGCATGATATTATGCGAATGTACTGAAATTCCCAGAGGAACCTTTTGACACCAAATTCTTACTCGGGAGTCAGAATTGTGGTTACTATGGAGTTACAAAAATGTGTGGTTATCATATTCATATGTGATGAACCAAGTTGTAAATTTACCAATTATGTGTGTTTGCTGAAAGACATTACTTTAGGAAATAATAACCAGAGGTGGTCCACGTCCACTCGGTTCACTAAATGGACAAGTATAGCAAACGTCGTATCATATACATCATACAACATATAATATGATAAGCTTGAGAAATATAGATAGTGTCGTCAATAATATTTTAAAAAATTTACATAATATTGATTGATTATTTAAAGTTTAACCTATATTTTTTTTATTGTCGCATATGTACAAAAACATAACAATAATTGGCGTGAGAAGTTGGTGTGTTTGTGATTACGTGTGGATGCAGAATGTAGCAGCACCACACAGCACACATTACAGCCAAGTTGTCTTTCTTTATTATTTAGCCTATATTTGGAAACTATTGTAATAAAAAATGATACTATAAACACATTTCTTGGGTTTTTCTTTAATTTTCAAAATTCTGGAAGAGTCGTGAATACTCTGAATGTCGAAGAATACAGAAATGAAAGAAAGGTTGAAAAAGCGAAGACGAAGATGATTAGACTAGAGAATGACAAAACACAAGAAAAGCTAAAGGTCATTTGTTTTCTTCCCTTTGGATTTTTGTTCCGTGCGTGGCTGTAGTACAATTGCACCGTACTTCCTTTTACCTGTACCCTGAAACATTCTGGTTTATAGCTGGAAAAGGTGAAACCAGTACAGAAAATATAAAAGTTACTTCGTAAAAGAAAATCAAAACTCAAAAGTACTTTTTTATAGCATCTTTTACGCAGTCTGTTCGATTAAACTAACCTGACCGTAATCGAATCTGATTCATATACGATTTACTTTGTACTTTTTCTTTATTTATTTATTATTCATTTTCATCGGATTATTATAAGAATATAATAATCGGGTGTTTATATGGTTAGACGTTTGATTTATTAAGAAATTTATGTAAATAGTTGGATTTTTTTTTTTTTTTTTGAAAGATAAATGATGGAATTGATAAATGATGTAAATAGTTGGATTACATAAATATGTAATTTATGTATATAATTATTTTATCATGATGGAAACAACAACAAAAAACAGTGTGAACTGTGAAGCACATATTCAGTGGTGGACACAAAGCATGACTCATCTAAACTTTTGAGCACATTCAATGGACGAAGTGACGATGAACACAAAGAGCTGCTTTAGAAACCTTTACGCTTTTCATTTATTAAAAAACTCTTGTTTTGTTTCGGTGACAAAAAGACAAAAATAAAACATAGCTTCACTCCAAACGTAAGCTGTAAGAATATTCATTTCAGATTTGAGCTTACACATCAGCTCTGTTTCTTCACCAGTTTTATACAGTGAAGTTGTTTAGCGGAAAAATAGAGTAAATGAAATCGAAACCTTGCTATTCTGTCGTGTTACTGCCTTCCCCAAGTTGTTGTGCCCTGCAATTTTTCAACGATTTGACTTGGTTTATTTGGTTTAGCTTGGTTCGATTACACTACATTTCGGTTTGGTTCTCTCTCGGTTCTAAAAATGACCAACAGAAGAAATGTTCGAGTTTGAAAGAGGTACACACATACCATGGTGACGAGGAGTGACTAATGCCGAGTCCATTGCAAGTGAGTATCATTCCCTTAAATCTACCCAAATATTCCTAAGCAAACAAGAAAGAATCTCACAATACTAATGCAGCCAAAAACCGATTTTGAAACTTTTAAAGTAACATTTCATACCCGCAAAGTATATTTGTGAATCTCGTAGATACCGGTGAAATCATACTCAAAACGTAAAGCTGGGTCCATTAACACTGCAATAAAATAAAGCAGAATCAAAACATTCAATAAGTTGTCCAAACTTGTTCAGATCGACCACGAATCTAATTAAATTGAGCCTTCACCATTATAAGCTTCATTTATCTCTTGAAATTTCGAGGTAGCCACAGTATCACCATTGTGCTTATCAGGATGCCACTTCTGCATATGGGCAACAATCTCAAAAACACTTTGCTAACCAAATTTCGATCCGAGAAAAAAATTACTTTTTTAATTACTTACCAATGCAAGCTTCCGATAATTCAGTTTGATCGTCTCCTCTGTTGCATCATAATCAACTTCCAGAATCTTATAGTAATCCTTCAAATCAGAGTAAAGCTAGATTCATATTAATGGATCACTCAAATTTCCTGAATTTCCATTTCGTTCCAAGAATTTCCAATATTTTCTCAGAAAAATTCTCACCTTTTACATTACAAGAAGATTGAATCACTTAAACAACATAACGAACCCAACCCAGAAAAGCAATCGTCAGTGATTAACAAAAATAGTAAAACCCAAATTTTTACCTTGGGAGGAGAGTTATCTTCCATCTGATGCAGAAATGAACAGAGGAAGAAGCTCTTCACACATCATCTAATCCAAGAATAAAACCACTAAAAGGGAAAAAAGGACTCTAGATTTTTCTCTTTTTTTTTTTTTTCCTCCGAAAATCAAACTAATGGCAGAGGAATTACTGAATTTCAAAAGCAAAATATCAATCGAATCTGTGGTTTCGCTATGATTTTTTTTTTTTTGTAAATGGGAAGAAGTTTAGGCTGAGAAGAAAGAGACGTTGAAGATAGATAGATAGCCGATAGCATGAAGAGGCAACCGACTAACTAAGTTTGACCGATCCGGTTTACGGTTGGTTTCACTTTCGGTTTGATTTTATTTTGTATTAGAAATCAAATTTTGATAACTCCAAATTTATGAATAAAATGTCAACTACTACTTCTCGTACGCTATAATGAACAAAGAGTAAGATAAAGAGATTATAAATAGTCAAAACACACTTTAGGTTACGCAGATCAGTCTACAAAACCGATATCTTCTAATCTGATTTTGCCCATCGCCTTTATATGTACAGAGCTTGGAGTTCTTCAGGAAACCAAAAGACCAAAATATAAAAAAGGTTTCCTAATTTAAAAAGAGAAAAAAAAGAAGGCTTTGTCTATAAACAGATTATCCAAAGCTGCAGATTCTCTTCCTTATATTGTTATATCCCTACGAGAAGTAAGAACCTATGAGGATTTGTCAGGGAAGTCTCTGAACAGAAACAGAGGAGTATTCACATTTTGCTTCTTGCCTTCCCATCCAGACAATGATCTCTCATTCTGCTGTTTTTGTTGTTGTTGTTGTCCCTTCTCCAGGGATGAGAAGGACAAGGATAGTGAGAGAGAAGCTGCATCGTCATCTTGATTCATTATCCCATCTTGTGGCTTCTGACTTCTGCTACTTCTATGCTCTTCAGTGGAGCTTGTTCCACCCATGAAAGGCAAGACAACTCCTGTGGTCGTGGTCATGGTCGGTCTAGTTTTCTCCTCTCCTAAGGCCAGATCAAGATTTGGGACCATACCGAGTGATCTCCGTGTGCTGTTGTCATTGCCTTGTGGTCTGGGATTATTGTCTACCATTTCATCATCGTCGTCCTTTCCCTCATTCAAATCTAAAGGGAACACGATCCTTTTCTTCTCCTCACCGGGACCGGCACCAGAATATCTTGAAGCAGATGTATCCCTCCTAGAAATGCTACATTCAGTTTCTACTCCTGTGCCCGTCTTCAGCTTTTTATTCACTGGTCCTTCGCACAATCTTTCATCATCCAAGCCCACTTTCTGGTTCATTTCAGAGAAATTCACTGCCCTGATCCCTGAAATTCCAATAACAGACGGTTCATGAACACAGCTAAGATTTTTATCCTGGCCAGGGAACTCAACCTCAGAGCTCGTTACACCCAAAAGCGAATCCTTTTTTATTACCTGACGTCTTCTCATCCTTCAAGCGTGGGCTAGCACCTATCTCTCCTTCCTCGGTTTCTTCAACAGCTCCATATGAAACAGAGGATTCCTTCTCCTTGTCAATGGCACCACATGTTTTGTTCTCCTCCTGTTGAAACCCATGTATCAATAAATTATATGCACTGTTTAGATAAACCTAGAAACTGTCTACCACGCTCTAAACTAAATCAGACCAAGAGATATATAATTAGAGCAGAAAAATAAACGGCTAATGGTAAATTCAGAGAAGAAATATATAACTAGCGGTGAGATAGAGAGCAAGAGACAGATGCTAATGGTAAACAGAGGACTAGAACCACCAACCTCCATGCATGATTGCATTCTTCCCGGTCCGCGATCAATCGAGGACTCTCTGCTGCTTGGATTCTCATGGCCAAAGCCCTCACGTGTAGAAAGCGCTTTCCCTATATTTGGCAAAGCACTGGACGCCGGAAGAGGTGTGTTCTTGAGTGGATTAGAATGTTTCTTTTTTTTCCCTCGGAATACACCCCAAAGGAAGAATAGCATGTTCCAACCTGAAAAGGCAAAGGATGTAGCACTAAGCAATAGACTTCGCACAGATTAAATAAGGCCTTACACTCGGACGTAACCTTGACAACATCAGCGAAACTTGTTTTTAACTTATCAGAGAGCATATTTGCTCCTCAATGGACGTAACAGATATCAAACTTTGTAAACAAGCAGTGTAAAGAACAGTGACATCCCAAACATTTAAGACAGAAGTTCAGCCCTATATAGAGAACAAGGAAACTTGCAAGGAAACGTATGTGAAAGAGTTCTCATTAACATTCTTACGCTGGCAGTTCGCAGGAAGCTGATTGGACGCAAAAATTAAAAGCTCAACATCCTCGAAGTTTCCTTTTAGGGCTAGATCTTTCTGGATCATCTTATCTACCAGGGGCTTATAACTTTTCTCATAACTGTGTCACAGGCAACCATTTATATATTTCGTCAGTGGCTTAGGAAATAAGACAATAAAGCCACCAAAACACCAATAACCATGTGATCTACAAAAAAATTATACCCAATTACCTCTCGATGTCCTTGGCAAAGAAGAAAAGAGCCACATGGTCTTCCTTAGCACCTATATCTTGAAACTGTGTAGGCCATGTACTTACCCTGGGTACTTCATTCAATATGACTTTTACTGGAAATTGGTTCACCACTTCAACAACTTTAGGTGACGCCAATGTTGATAGATATGCTTGCATTCCACAATGCGTTACTGATAGATAACTGCTTTTCTGCACCTCCATGTCCCCTCTGATCAAAGGAAATAGAAGGTTTATCTACAAGCAATCAAACCAAAAAAGAGATAATCATTAAAAGGAATGAAAACCATACTGCCATATGTATTCATGTTCTGGGATGGCTGAGGTTGTCGACAGAACAGATGGGGCAACCACCGGCAAATCTCTCATGACAGGTTTTACAGAAGGTAAATGAATTTCAGGCTCTACAGATTGGGAAGCAGCCATTGCATCAGCGCCAGCACCAGAGAGTGTAAACTGGTTTCCATTTACTTCAATCGTCTGCTTGTCTGTCTGTAAATTTGGATGCCCTCCTTGCAATCCCACAGGCCAATCTCTCACGACCGGCACCTTCGTGGGCGCTTTTTGAAAAGCTTTATCACAGCTAGAATCCACATTGGACACTGAAGGTAAATCAGATTGCTCCAATCCTCTGTTCTTGCTAAAGCTAGGTTTTTTCCGTAGAGCAGCATCAACCGCTGCTCGCAACCTATTGCCCTTATTAATGTCCTCCCGAATATTCCGCGTGGTAGAGACATTGCTTCCAGAGGCACATGACGTCTCAGTGGGTTCTGCATTCTGACCTTTTTGAGATGGCAGGCCTTTCGAACCAGATATCAGGTCAGACCTTTGGCGGTTACCAACAGCATCTTTGCTTTTCTCCCCCGTCACTCTGAATTCCCTCGACCGGGATAAACCATCTACATTTGCCAGTTCATTCTTACGTTTGGCTTCACTTGATATGTGCTCACTTGAACTGCACTTTTCATTCGTATATGTAACCCCCACTGCATATGTAAGAAACAAATCCTTAGGTGTCAATCATGATATCTTTAAATGCAGAGAATCTCAACTAACGGACAAAAAAAAAAGGCTATAACAATAACAGTTGTGATTGTACCGGAAGCAACTATATCTTCTAGACGGTTACGACTTAAATGTCTGGCTTGCTTTGACAAGCTACCTTGTTTACCATCAGACTGCAAACCCTTCAAATCACGTCCACCGTTTGCATATGAACTGGATGAATTGCCACGAGAGATTAGCTTCTGATCGACTGTGGATGCTGAAGGGTTAGCTTCTGTACTCCAATCTTTAAGTTGCTTTGAACCTTTTACTTTTGAGTCATTGCAACTAGTTGACATTGATCTGCCTACATTTTTAGAAAAACCCTCCTTTACATCATGGGAAGCATTTTCTTTCGCAGTTTTCTGACGTGGAAGCATAACATCATCCACTTGTCTCACTTTTGGTCTAGAGCTCGAAGAATTAAACGAATAGGACTTGCAAAAGGAGCCTGTACAAACAGAAAACCAGGTAATATTATACTACCTGCAAAAATCACCAGAAGTACGAGAAACTAGACAAGGAAGAACTGTGTTTTGAGAGTTTTTTTTTTTGTCATATATCCTACCTTTAGGGGATTGGAGCTGTGAGTCGGTAGATCGTGTGCTTTCTGTGTCATCACTGGAGTGGCTATTGAAAGATGAGTGATGAGCTAGCTTTCGCGTTGTCTTCTCTAAGCCCTTAAATGATGTTTCCCGAGATAAAGCAGACAATCTGGGGAGAACAGGTCTCTTGGGTGACCCTGTTGGAGCCTCAACTGCCCGTCTTTTAGCATCTGGAGCTGCCTCAATTTTATCTATCTGCCTTTTGCTGGAGCTCTGTGTATTCAAATTTGCCTCCGTTTCTCTTTTTCCCTCAGTTTCTGCATGTTACAACTCAAGCTCGTTAGATAAAAAGGAAAAACCAAGTTCCGCTAATGTTATACACTACTATCATGTATGGTAAATAATTCAGATTTACCTAGCTTGCGCTTTTCTGCTTCCTCAGCCAACTTGCATTCTTCACAAAGCCAATCACCCTCAGGAACTTTTTGAAGCATTACCCGCATGCAATAGCTGAGCATAAGAAATCACAATTATATCATTAGCAATAATATGATAATCCCAACTAACTAAAACTTCACGAATATTAACGTCAAGGATAAATCAGGCTTACGTGTGTTCTGCACCATCACTGCATCTACTGCAGATAGCAAGTAAATCCTCACGACCCGCATCTCCACAAATGTCACATACTTTTACCTGCTCGACAACAAAGAGAACTTTTTCAGATAAGTTTTTTGTCACTGTGAGAAGATACAGAAGCAGAAGTCCAGCGAAATGAAGTAGATGTGTTCTATAATTCTTCCTAATATGAGACGAAACAGCATTACTTACATCAAGTTCCATCAATTCAGAACCAGCACTCTCACTCTCACTCTCACTCTCACTCTCCGACATAGCGGATGCGTTTGGTTCCTCAGCCTTATTTGAGGGAACATTTTCTCCCGACTTCCCAATCATCCCACTTTCGTCAGAATGCGTAGAACTTTCAGTTAAACTATTTTTCTTGTCTTGGTTATTCTCTGCTCCTGCATTTTCCTTGAATTTTCCCTGCCCCGGAATGTTTCTGGCTTGATGGTCAGACAGCAAGCTATGCGAAGATTCATGGTTGGAATTATCCAGATTGCTCGCTTCACTAGCAGTGTTATGTGAACTGCCGAGAGCATTAACCCGAGAAGAACACTGGCTCGCCACTACACCATGAGAGTTTTCATCTGATGACTCGTCTGACTTTGAACCCGTGAAGCTCGCATTACGATGCATGCAAGACGAACAAGGAGCAGAGCAGACATTACAAGTTCCAGACTCCACTTTAGAACGACCTCTCCGACCCATAGATCGATTACCAATTCTTCTATCAGCCTTCAGGTATAACATAGAGAGACCGTTAGTAATACATAGAAACAGATTGACAGAAAAAAATGAAGCAACTTGTATCATTGTAGACAATAAGGAAGATTTCCATTTTTCCACTGCATTTTTCATGTGATGTTTAGAGATAGGATCGAGTCCATGCGAGCGATTTCCTAAACTACAACTAGCCATTAATGCTATCGAGATAAAACGATACAAAAAAATGCTCTGTTATTAGTCCATCCTTAAGCCAAAAACAGAGAGAAGGCAACTCCAGAGTCTCCAGATAATCTTACCACAGACAATAAAATTATGCTTCTAGTCCAGCTGTGAACAAAAGAACAAATACATAATTAAGAACTGCAAAAGCAGATGATTCAATCCTGCTCTTAACGAAATTGTAAATTGATCACAGCTCCTAGCGAAGAAGCACGATCAATCAGTTCATTAGTGTTTTCTTTTGAAGATAGTGATCAATTTCTCAATAGAAGAAGAAGCACAATGAAAACACCAGAAAACATGGAAAGCGAATTTGTCTCTAAGCAATCCCTAGAATCAAAATTTCAGATTGCATTACATTTCGCGTCTCCACAATCATCTTAATCACCATCACCATGGGAGCAACCGAGAAAAAATAGCAAAAACCCTAACTTACCATTCCTCGATTTTCGCTCTCCAATTCCTACAAACCCTAGTTCCTCTAAAATCCAGATTCGATTCCTATTTTCTCTCTCTCTCTCTAGATAAAACGAGAATCAGCCATGGGCCTAGCTCGCTTCTCAATTCTCGATTTTCCTCGTCATATACAAAGAAAAGCTGCTGTTAAATAGCCACCCAGGATCTGTACCTACACGTAGATACGTACGGACGTACATACATATACATTTTATTTATACACACGCAAATTTATATATACATATAGTATACATATAACTAATTAGACGAATATTTGTTGAATTAAAAAAAAAAAAAAAAACACGAAAGATTTAAAAGCTTTTAAAACGTGCTCAACAATATTTTTACAGTGATTAATATCTTTACCTTCACCGCCATGAAAGCATCTCTGTTTTCTACTAAAGAATTCAGAGTCTCCTGCATTTTGACAAACATAATTAAATAGAGAGATTTATGCTCGCGTCAAATATAGAAGTACGTGTTTTGGTAATTACATTAATCCCAAAACAAATGCCATTGCCTTAATTGCTCATTTGGTAATTTCATTTGTAGTTGTTGATTTTAAAATACTTTCCTAAATCCTTATATAGAAGTTGGGAAAAAAAGTTTAGGCAATGTGATAACGTTAAAATATTTGACCAAAAGAAGAAATAAATTACAAAATGCCATTTCGTAAACTTACAAAAAAGGCTGTCATTTGGTCATCCATTCCTTTCTTGGACCTTTGTAAGTTGTACACACCACCTTATGCTCATTTTCGGCCGTTAAAGCCTAACTATTTTGGGCTTTACATATCGTGATTAAATTTTGGTTCGTATGAATGAATATTTGGGCTTTACATATCCTTGGACCATATTAAATTATTGTTTTTTTGTTTTGTTGACGTCAATTATTGTTTTATTTCCATCTTTTGTTTCCTTCTAGACTTCTAGTAGTTTAATTCGAACAGAGATTTGTATACGCATGTATTATCGATAACATACTACCTCTCGTCAGATGCCAGCTCATGACATTATAAATCAAAATAAAATCCAGGTAGCTGTCCAAACAATCTAACCGTAGGGGACTTATATACAAATAATTTGTAATATGTAGTTGACTTAGCGTTGGACTAGTGCTCGTTTTATTCAAAGAAGCTATTTCAATCTTCTTAGATTCAACGATTACTATTTTCATAAAATTTATGGGATAATAATGAATTTATCGATTTCACCAAGATATTATAAAAGCAATCGTAACGACTATATTTTTTTTGTCTGATCATTTCAAAAGTTGATACCATCAAAAAAAAAAAAAAATTTATCAAAAAAAAAGATACCATCAAAAAAAAAGAAGTTGATTTCATTCTAAAATGTTGTGGTGTACGGTTTCTACTTTCTAGTTAGTGGTTACCAACTTCAAATTGAAAAGAAAAAAAAAAGAAAAAAAAGAAAAACTCCACATTATAAAAATTTAAATTAAATGAGTATCTTATTATATAAAGCTGGATGCGCGCGACGTGGTCGCGACACGTAGGATAATTATAACTCACAGGATTGCGACATGTGTGACTTTTTTTTATTTTATTCTATTAAGATCTTGACATGTGTCTAATTGAAAAAAAAAATGAAAAAACTAATTAAAAAAATGTTAAAAAAGAAGAAAAAAAAAATTATCATCCATATTTTTAAAGGAAAAAAGTTCAATATTCTAATGGAAGAAGAAAAAAATATATTTTTGCATGCCATATTCTAACAGAAAAACGTTAAACGTTCCATATTATAATGAAAAAAGGAAATATGCATATTTACCATATTCTGGAAAAATATTTTTGCATGCTATATTATAAAAAAAAAAAGTTCCATATTCTAACGGAAAAATGAAAAATGTATATTTATCATATTTTGTGTCTTACTAAATCTTATATAATAAGCTATTCTAACGGAAAAAATGCATATTTACCACTTTTTCTAATTTATAATAAAAAATCATGTTTTCGAAAGTTCAGAAAAGCAATGAAAATTATTTGACTCTAAATCGAAATTATCGTCGTACTATATTATAGTATATGTGTTATTCGAAAGCGAAAAAGTATAAATCCCATAGAAAATAATTTTTTATTATAACATCAATATTATTTATTATTCAAATATATATTTTAATATATTATGATTATTACAGAATCATTACATGACTATCACCCTTTTATTATTTTACTTAATTTTAAGAGTAATCACATTTTGTTAAATATATTTTCGTAAAAATTGTCTAAAATCTTTTAGATAAACTCCGCGTATACGCGGGGCCTTATCTAGTACTTATATATGTAAAAGTAGCAGCATAAAACTATAATTGTCTTAAGAAAATACAAGAAAGTTATGTGACTAACAAAATAAAGCGCATTGTTCTTCGCCGCCGTTGGTCGCTCGTATCGGGGAAATGTCAAGCAGAGAAAAGCGTAGCGGAATCTGCAAAGACATCCCAAATCTCATTTCTTCTTTCGTCGACGCTTTCGTCGATTACACAACCTGCGGCATCTTCTTGCCCCTGGATCCTACTCCACGAAATGAGATTCCGCAGACGCGGTTCGAGAAACCAGAGCGTCTGGTTGCCATCGGCGATCTCCATGGAGATCTCGACAAGTCCAAGGAAGCATTCAGGATCGCCGGACTGATCGATTCGTCGGACCGATGGACCGGTGGAGCCGCGATGGTTGTTCAGGTGGGCGACGTGTTGGATCGAGGCGGAGAGGAGCTAAAGATACTATACTTCCTCGAGAAGCTGAAGCGAGAGGCCGAGAGATCAGGAGGTAAGATTGTGACTATGAACGGGAACCATGAGATCATGAATGTAGAAGGTGACTTTAGGTATGTGAATAAGGAAGGCTTAGAGGAATTCCAAGTTTGGCTAGATTGGTATTGCCTAGGGAACAAGATGAAGAGCTTGTGCAGTGGTGTGGATAAACCGAAGGATCCTTACGAAGGGATTCCGATGAGCTTCCCTCGTGCTAGAGAAGATTGTTTTCAAGGACTTAGGGCTAGGATTGCTGCGTTGAGACCTGGAGGTCCGATTGCAAAGAGATTCTTGTCTAAGAATCTAACAGTTGCTGTTGTTGGCGATTCGGTGTTTGTTCACGGAGGTCTTTTAGCTGAGCACATAGAGTATGGACTTGAGAGGATAAACGAGGAGGTCAGGGAATGGATCAACGGGTTGAGAGGAGGAAGATATGCGCCTGGATATTGTAGAGGAGGAAACTCTGTGGTCTGGTTGAGAAAGTTCTCTGATGAGATGGCTCACAAATGCGATTGTTCGGCTCTTGAGCACGCGCTTTCCACCATTCCCGGGGTTAAGAGGATGATCATGGGACACACGATTCAGGAGGCTGGTATCAATGGCGTTTGTGATAATAAAGCGATTAGGATTGATGTGGGTATGTCCAAGGGGTGTTCGGATGGATTGCCTGAGGTTTTGGAAATCCGCAAGGACTCTGGCGTGCGGATAGTGACGTCGAACCCCTTGTATAAGGAGAATCCGAATTCTCATTTAGCTGACGATAGTAAAATGGGTCTCGGGGTGCTTGTACCACCTGAAAATGTTCCTAAGCAAGTGCAAGTCAAAGCTTAAAGACCTTTTTAGTGAACAACGCTTTGATATTCTCTGTTTAGTGATGATTGTTGCCTTTTAAAACTCCAGCATTAGCGGGGCATGAATTCTGGTTTGTATGAATGATTGTTGCCTTTTGGATGATATTCTCTGTGTAGATGATTGTTGCCTTTTGGATTCTTTGTATGGATATCAGCAGATTCTTCTGCTCTTCTTGGAGCATGAATTGTGGTTTCAATTATCAAAAAATATTGTTAGACATTGTTTGTAACGTTATAGTGAATTGTTATTTGTTCAAACATTAGATTCCGAGTCAATTCAATACATTTGTTCTGTTTTCTCTAAAATTTTGATCTCTGTTTTACTCCGAAAGAGTCTTTCAACTCCACACTTGGCGTGAGTAAATGTAATCAAACCACTCTCATCTCAGACAAGAAATTCCTTGGGAGAAACCAAACTGACTAAGTGTGTTCGTATAAGGAAGCTTTTATCTGATGGCTTCTGTTCTGCCGCCATTGCCACAGTTATCCACTTTGTTCAACTCTTGTCGGAGCCGTAAAGAGTCGAGCTTTCCTCGCGCTGTCTATAATTCTAACGCCATTTCCCCCAATTCGAGCAGTGCTCATCATTTCCTTGGTCGGATATCCAGTTTGTGCGAAACCGGTAACCTCGACGAGTCCTTTCGGGTTGTCGAGGAATTCGCTGGGGACGACAAGGAATCGTCCGACGCGTTTCTTCTTGCCCGAGAAGCGCTCGGGCTTCTCTTACAAGCTTCTGGGAGGAGAAACGACATTGGAATTGGGAGAAAGATCCACCAGCTTGTTTCTGGGTCGACCCGGTTAAGGAACGATGACGTTCTCTGCACCCGAATTATCACCATGTACGCCATGTGTGGCTCTCCTGATGACTCTCGCTCTGTTTTTGATGCCTTTCGGAAGAAGAATCTCTTCCAGTGGAATGCTGTTATCAGCTCTTACTCAAGAAACGAGCTTTACCACGACGTCTTAGAGATGTTTATCAAGATGATCTCAGAGACTGATCTTTCACCGGATAATTTCACTTTCCCATGTGTGATCAAGGCTTGTGCTGGGATCTCTGATGTTGGAGTCGGGCTTGCGGTTCATGGTTTGGTAGTGAAGACCGGATTGATAGAAGATGTTTTCGTGGGTAACGCAGTGGTATCTTTCTATGGAACACATGGTTTTGTCTCCGACGCCTTGAAACTGTTCGACATAATGCCTGAGAGAAACTTGGTATCTTGGAACTCCATGATTCGAGTGTTCTCTGATAATGGTTTCTCGGAAGAAAGTTTCTTGCTTCTTGGAGAAATGATGGGGGAAGATGATGGTGGTGCGTTTATGCCGGATGTTGCTACACTTGCTACAGTGTTGCCGGTTTGTGCGAGAGAAAGAGAAATAACGGCGGGAAAAGGTGTTCATGGGTTGGCTGTGAAACTGAGTTTGGACAAAGAACTAGTCGTTAACAATGCCTTAATGGACATGTACTCCAAATGTGGTTGCTTAAATGATGCACAAATCATCTTTAAGTTGAACAATAACAGGAATGTGGTTTCTTGGAATACAATGATAGCAGGTTTTTCAGCAGAAGGGGATATAAATGGGACTTTTGATCTTCTGAGACAGATGCTGGCAGGAGGCGAAGATGTCAGAGTGGATGAGGTAACCATTTTAAACCTAGTGCCGGTTTGTTTCGATGAATCAGTCTTACTGAGCTTGAAGGAACTTCATTGTTACTCCTTAAAACAAGAGTTTGTACATGATGAGTTAGTAGCCAATGCCTTTGTTGCTTCTTATGCAAAGTGCGGCTCACTGAGCTATGCGGAGCGTGTGTTTCGTGGGATAAGGAGTAAAACAGTGAACTCTTGGAATGCTTTGATCGGTGGCTATTCTCAGAGCAGTGATCCTAGGTTGTCTTTGGATGCACATTTGCAGATGAAAAATTCTGGATTGCTACCTGATATGTTTACTGTTTGTAGTCTTCTTTCAGCTTGTTCTCAATTAAAATCCCTGCGGTTGGGAAAGGAAGTGCATGGGTTTATAATCCGATACCGGTTAGAAAGAGATTTGTTTGTTTATATATCAGTGCTCTCACTGTACATTCATTGTGGGGAGCTATGCACGGCGCAGTTATTATTTGACGCAATGGAAGATAAGAGCTTAGTATCTTGGAATACTGTGATCTCCGGTTACCTTCAGAATGGATTTCCTGAGAGAGCTTTGGGTCTCTTTAGACGAATGGTTTTGTACGGAATCCAACCTTGTGAGATTTCTATGATGAGCGTGTTTGGTGCGTGTTCTCTACTACCATCTCTTCGGCTGGGGAGAGAAGCGCATGCTTACGCTTTGAAGCGCTTCCTCGAGGAAAATGCGTTTATGGCCTGTTCTATAATTGATATGTATGCCAAGAATGGTTCTGTAACACTTTCACTTAAGGCTTTTGATGGTTTGAAGGAGAAAAGCGCAGCATCATGGAATGCCATGATTATGGGATGTGGAATACATGGGCGAGCAAAAGAGGCTATTAAACTCTTTGAAGAGATGCAAAGAACAGGTCATTGTCCTGATGAGTTAACATTCTTAGGTGTACTGACGGCTTGTAACCACAGCGGTCTGGTTAATGAAGGGCTGAGATATCTGGATGCGATGAAACATTCCTTTGGGCTAAAGCCAAATAAAAAGCATTATGCTTGTGTCATTGACATCTTAGGCCGAGTTGGGCAA
This sequence comes from Noccaea bulbosa, assembly GCA_900406535.1. NCBI lineage: Eukaryota > Viridiplantae > Streptophyta > Magnoliopsida > Brassicales > Brassicaceae > Noccaea > Noccaea bulbosa. The sequence continues at coordinate 26,567 of OVBJ01000178.1, read as the reverse complement.
CTAGACAGGGCTCTAAGGGTTGTCAAAGAAGAGATGTCTGAGGAACCTGACGTTGGAATTTGGAATTCTCTGCTCAGCTCCTGCAGAATCCATCAAAAGCTGGAAATGGGAGAGAAAGTTGCTGCCAAGTTATTTGAATTAGAACCAGAAAAGGCTGAGAATTATGTTCTGCTTTCCAACTTATATGCAGGATTGGGGAAATGGAATGATGTGAGAAAAGTGAGGCAGAGAATGAAAGAGATGAGTCTGCGAAAGGATGCTGGATGCTCCTGGATCGAAGTAAACGGCAAGGTTTTTAGCTTTGTTGTTGGTGAAAGTTCCTCAGATGATTTTGAGGAAATCAAAAGTCGTTGGAGCATGTTGGAGACAGAAATACGGAAGATTGGGTACAGACCGGACACAAGTTCAGTACAACATGATATAAGTGAAGAGGAGAAGATTGAACAGTTAAGGGGACACAGCGAGAAGCTTGCTATAACTTATGGGTTGATCAAACTTCGGAAGTAACAACTCTTAGAGTTTACAAGAACCTAAGGATATGTGTGGACTGTCACAATGCAACAAAGTTCATCTCCAAGGTCATGAAAAGAGAAATAGTTGTGAGGGACAACAAAAGATTTCATCATTTCAAGAATGGGTTTTGCTCTTGTGGAGACTACTGGTGATTAGGACTATAGTTAAATTAGTAATAGTAATAGACGAGATGCATCAGCAGCTCTTTAGTTCTTGCTTACTGAAACATTGACACAACTCTATGTAAGAAGGAATCTTTCACTGGTGAAATCTGCTATGGTCAAGCACACTTAATAAAATTTGTAAAAAGTTGAAAGAACATAGAAGTAAGATGGACAAAAATAAAAGAAGAAAAACTTGCATCTCACTGTTTTTTTTTTCTTCTTTCTTTTGTTACCGAATCCATTTATTAAAAGAGAAAGGAATAAACGACGTTAATGGTTTGAGATTGAGACCTTTTTAAGACAGATCATGTGTTAATCACTCCCCGGATAAGGAACATTCGAACAATAAGCGACGCACAGCACAACACTTTGAAGGGGAAAAAGAATGTTGTCGAGATTGTTCAAGGCAGGTGAAAAGGTTTTGTGGAATCTGGTAAACAAGAAGGACCTTCACATGGCGTCGAAGAATTCTCCCAAAGCGCAAGAGCTCTGCGACTTCTGCAAGGAGACTTTCACTGGGATAGCTCCTTCTCCCGGTTCCATGGCTGTCCAAAAACTATGCTCTCTTTTGGGTATTTTTGTTTCTCTTCTCCTTTTGTCTCTGACCGCGATAGAGTTATGTTCTTCGTAGTTTGCAGTTTTGGTTTGGTTTGGTTTGATCGAATCAGTCACATATTTAGTTTGTTTTGGTTGGATTTCAATTAACGTCGGAAATTCTCAAGAGTAGCTCAGTACATGAGCGAACCCCACCTAATCTGGGTAATTGCGAATGTGTAGCTTCTCTTGTGGTGATCTCTATGGATTCAAAAGCTCTTCACTTGTGTGTGTAGGTAATGAAATTAGGGATCAATTGTACATAGAGTGACTATCAGAATCAGTAATTTAGGGCTCATTGTGGGGAGAGTTAAAGTTGGAATTTTTGGGGAATGTTTGTTAATAAGCTTTTCTGTGTGGTCATTCTTGTGTTGTGTGCAGATACAGTTAGTCCTGCAGATGTTGGGCTTGAAGAGGAAGCTCAAGACGACGATCGAGGCTATGGAGTTTCTGGGGTTAGCCGTTTCAACAGAGTAGGACGATGGGCACAGCCGATTACATTCTTAGACATTCACGAATGTGATACTTTCACAGTAAGTAGTTCTGAGAGATTTGAAACTGAATAGTGAAATTTATCTCCGGTGATCAATCAACAAAACTAAATTTATTTGTCCTTCTTTCAGATGTGCATTTTCTGCTTCCCAACATCTTCAGTGATTCCATTGCATGACCATCCAGAGATGGCTGTGTTTAGCAAAATCCTTTATGGATCACTTCATGTTAAAGCTTATGATTGGGTCGAACCTCCATGTATTATCACACAANTTTTAGGTTTTTTTTTTTTTTTTTTTTTTTTTTTTGGCTTCATCTTGGTTTCACTTGTGTGATTGATAACTGAGACCTGTTTTTGTAGCAGCACGATTGGCGAAACTGGCTAGCGATAAAGTGATAACGCCGCAGTCTGAAATACCGGTCTTGTACCCTAAGACTGGAGGCAATATCCATTGTTTCACTGCACTGACTCCGTGCGCTGTCCTCGACATTCTCACACCTTCTTACAATGAAAGTGCTGGCCGGAGTTGCAGTTACTACATGGACTATCCGTTTTCTACTTTCGGTGTGCTTTCTACTCTCTCTTCTCCTCTTTTCAGTTGAACATTATGTTCTTTTACCGGTGGTTTATTCTCTTTGGATTGATGTTTCATTATAGCGTTGGAGGAAGGAGTGAAGGTGGTGGAAGGGAAAGAAGACGAATACGCTTGGCTTGTGCAGATCGACACACCCGAGGAGCTTCACATGCGTCCCGGTTCATATTCCGGTCCAACTATTCAGGTCTAGATTTTTGCGGTTTGGTTTTGTAGCTAAGTAGAGCGACCACTCTTTGTATCATTCCAAGATAAATTTCTGGAGAAGATATACAATTTGAAAGAAAAAAAAAAAAAAAAGATGAAAGATGAACTCTTTGGTGATTTGATCGGCCCATGTCCACTTCATAAAAGATGCAAGCAAGTGAAAAATAAAATTCAAATGTAGATCGGTAATGAGATATGTTAAGTCCATTTCAAATCTGTGCGACTACCTACTTTACATACCCAATAACAATTAAGACGACGCACGTTAGGTTTGTAAATTGTCACACTCTTTGTATCATTCCAAGATAAATTTCTGGAGAAGATATAAAATTTGAGATTAAAAAAATGAAAGATGAACTCTTTGATGATTTGATCGGCCCATGTCGACTTCACAAAAATTGCAAGCAAGTGAAAAATAAAATACAATGTAGATCGGTATTGAGATATGTTAAGTCCATTTCAAATCTGTGCAACTACCCACTTTACATCCCCAATAACAATTTAGACGACGCAAGGACTGAGGCAGATTGTCTTTAGGTTTGTAAATTGTGACACATTTTGATGTTCCAGCACCAAACTTAATATTTTATTAAGATAGTGAAATAGTTTATATTATCTTCTTCTCCGATTCTTTTTAGCAGTTTGGTAATCTCATGGTTGATCTTCCACGTGAGCAACGTTGATAAATTCGTTTATATAGGTGTGTGTGGTAGTGGAAATTTCCAAGTTGATCCAAACTATTAAAATATAAACATTCTTTTTATTTTGTTTAAAAAATAAAGAGTAGAGTGACGACGAGCTGATATAGTGTTGGATTTAAGTCCGCCGCCGCCGCCGCCGCCACCGACACATTCCTTTCTCTCTCCTGAAATGGCGTCAAAAACCCCTACTCTCTCGTCATCAACGACAACCGGCAAACCTTCTCTTCCGGCCTTCTCCTCAAAATCCGCACCTCTTTCATTCCGCTTCTCACCAAGCCGTCACCGTTCCGTCTCCCTCCGAGGCGAATCCTTTCGCCTCTCATGTTCCGTCTCAGATCCTTCACCTCTGCCACCTCATTCCCTCCTCCGCCGCCGCCGCCCAGAATACATCCCCAACCGCATTTCCGATCCCAACTACGTCCGCGTCTTCGATACGACTCTCCGCGACGGCGAACAGTCTCCCGGAGCCACGCTCACCTCCAAGGAGAAGCTCGACATCGCGCGTCAGCTGGCTAAACTCGGCGTCGACGTCATCGAGGCCGGATTTCCCGCCGCCTCCAAGGACGATTTCCAAGCGGTCAAGGCCATAGCGGAAACCGTCGGCAACAGCGTCGACGAGAACGGCTATGTCCCAGTCATCTGTGGACTCTCAAGATGCAATAAGAAAGATATCGAGACGGCTTGGGAGGCCGTGAAATACGCCAAGCGTCCTAGGATCCACACTTTTATCGCCACCAGCGACATCCACATGGAGTATAAACTGAAGAAGAGCAAAGAGCAGGTCATCGAGATTGCTAGGAATATGGTTAAGTTCGCCAGGAGCTTGGGCTGCGAGGACGTCGAGTTTAGTCCTGAAGATGCCGGAAGGTTTGATTTACCTACTTTTCTGATGAATCTTTTGACTAGGAAGCTAAGATACGTTTTCCATACATTTGGGATTCTTGATTATGATTCCTTGGCGAAGATTCTGTCTTTTTGTCTTTTTCTGATAATGCAAATATCCTTTTTTTTTTTTTATGTTCTTTCTTTCTTTCTTCTTTTTGTTGTGTAGATCCGAGAGAGAGTTCCTGTACGAGATTCTTGGAGAAGTGATAAAAGCTGGAGCAACAACACTCAACATACCTGATACCGTCGGTATAACTTTGCCTAGTGAGTTTGGTCAATTGATTGCTGATTTGAAGGCAAATACTCCAGGGATCGAAAATGTTGTCATCTCAACACATTGTCAGAATGATCTTGGGCTCTCTACGGCCAACACTTTATATGTATGTCCTTTTTCCTTCTTTTTCCAAAACAAAACTTTGATAATTCAATTCGTTGTATATATGTAATGCTAATATGTGATATAACCTTTTTCTGAATTCAGGGAGCACATTCAGGTGCGAGGCAGGTGGAGGTGACGATCAATGGAATCGGTGAAAGAGCTGGAAACGCTTCACTGGAAGAGGTCTGAGTTTTTTTTCATTATTTTGTGAACCTTTTCGGCACTATAATTCAGATTTTTTACTGCTGCAATGGGATATTTAATTATTTCCATTGTGATTTTCGTGTAATTGTAGGTTGTGATGGCTATAAAATGCCGTGGAGATCATGTTTTAGGAGGTCTATTTACAGGAATTGATACTCGGCACATTGTTATGACAAGCAAGATGGTACACTTTTGAACTTTATTCTTTCACATTGTGACAACAAATATTAAATTTTCTTAAGAGTTTGTAGTTTGTAAGGTGTCTCATAACGGGTGGCTTGTTTTCTCAGGTTGAAGAGTACACTGGAATGCAGACGCAGCCTCATAAGGCTATTGTAGGAGCGAATGCCTTTGCGCATGAAAGTGGTATTCATCAGGTTAGTTGATACAAAAAATCATCTTTGTATACTCTTTTGAGAAACATTTGTCTCGTTATCTGTTTTTTATTCCTGTTTGCAAAAGTATTAACTTTTCGTGTAGAGTGTAGACTGTGTAGCCTTTTACTTAATAATTTAATATGCGTATGTTACCTGACTATGACCAGGATTAACTGATAAACAATTAAGCTCTAAAGTTTTTACACTAGCACGCTTACTATTTCAGTCTGCTCATAACTTAAACATGTTTTTTATTTTTTTTTTCCAAGTGGCGCTTAATGACTGTTCATTCTTGTTTTAGGATGGAATGCTGAAACACAAGGGTACATATGAAATTATATGCCCTGAAGAAATTGGACTTGAACGATCACATGATGCTGGCATTGTTTTGGGGAAGCTTAGGTACGAGAGTTTTTCTTGATTAGTCTGTTTTGCACGTGTAAGCTAGAGTACACTACATATGTGTTTGAAACCAGTAGTCTAACTGTTGGTTTCTGCTTTCGTTTGGATATAATGTTATGCAGTGGGCGTCATGCGCTGAAAGGCCGTTTGACTGAGGTACACAGCAATGTTACTCGTTATTGCCATCTTTGTGGAAGACACTAATGTCCTCTTATCTTTTCTATGTTTCCAGCTTGGTTATGAATTGGATGATGAACAGCTAATTACCATTTTCTGGCGTTTCAAAACTGTGGCTGAGCAGAAAAAGGTAGTTGCTTCTAGTTATCGTGTTATCTGCTAGCTCTTGTGTCATATGTAGAGGAAGGTGGATGAGGATTGCTCTTGAGGAGTCATGTAATGTTTCCTGATCGTATATGTTATCTTACTGATCCAGAGAGTTACCGATGCGGACATAATAGCTTTAGTATCTGATGAAGTTTTTCAGCCAGAAGCCGTGTGGAAACTCGTGGACATCCAGGTGATATTGGGATCAACAAGTGCTTATTCTTGTTCGTGTTCTTTAGTCAAATTTCTCATTTTACAACCCAAAGTGGAATGCAGATAACTTGTGGGACTCTGGGGCTTTCAACAGCAACTGTCAAACTTGCTGGAGCTGATGGCAAAGAGCATGTGGCTTGTTCTCTGGGAACTGGGCCTGTCGATTCAGCTTACAAGGCAGTCAACCTTATTGTAAAGGTAACTTATATACATACAAAACTGTGGCTCTCTCTCATCTATACAGACAATTAAAACACTCTGTTTCGTCTTAAGGAACCGACGACTCTGCTTGAGTACTCGATGAATTCAGTAACAGAAGGCATTGATGCCATCGCAACCACACGAGTTCTCATACGCGGAAACAACAATTACACATCTACAAACGCAATAACCGGCGAAGAAGTTGAGAGGACCTTCAGGTAATATCCTCTTTCTTCATATCTCATTCAAAACCGGATCAATTTAACCGGCATTGTTGATTTCTTGCTTGACTAGTACTAGTAGTTGTAATAACGCTGAACGAGCTTGTCTCGTCTTTGGCAGTGGAACCGGAGCAGGAATGGACATTGTGGTGTCGAGCGTCAAAGCTTATGTAGGAGCTTTGAACAAAATGCTCGACTTCAAAGAAAAATCCCCCACAAAAGTCCCTTCTCAGAAAAGCAAAGTCCTTGCCTGAATCGGACCAAAGTTGGGTGTTTTTTCTATGTACATCGATTGGCAATAACGGGGAGTTCCAAAGTTTGCATGTTGTTATTTATCGAAGTTGCGTTTGTGTTGTGTGCTATAAATATATATTTAACTTAAATCCCCATATTTATAAATAATAATGTTCTTGAATTTAGTAGGTGTATAACCGAGGTTGTCTTTAGACTAAACAAAAAAGAAGCTGTCTTTAGACTAAACAAAGGTTATAAAAGTTTTGTTGTTGGCAACCAAAGGGTTTTTGGAGCGGAGACAATGTTCAGTAAACCAGGAGAATGGAGCTGGAAACATCAACACATAGAGAGCAAACTAAAGTCACTGAAGAATGTGCTTACGACTGCTGTCTGAGGTGCAGAGGTTGCCAGCTCAGCATCTTGAAAGCCATTGTTCATAAATGGAAAATAACTCTCCATCTTCTCTTATCCTTCACTCTTTCTCGTTTCCCTCAGCCTCGCCATTATAACTTTCTCGATGAACCCGACGATTATATGTGGCTCTTATACTTGTAACTTGATTCATTTTCCATTTCATTCACACATGATAATTCTAGTTTTTCATTAGTATCTTTTAACACAGTCACTTCTTTTTTTTTAGTTGTAACATAAACAATTACTATAGTCATGCCAATCAAAATAATGCAAGCTCATTTCTTGTATGATACACTCCCGTGTTATTTTTTCTTATATAGAAAAAGTTTATAAAGATAACATTTTTTGTTTATTATCAGTTTGATTTATACATTTGTTATCGATCGGTTTGATTTCTCCAGATTGAAGCATTTATATTAGTTTTATTGTAACATAAAGCCTATGAACATGGTTCTTCAAACTGGAGAAATCAAACTAAATTAAAAACAAAATCGTAAAATTAAATATTAATACGGTTTATATATTTTAAACATTTTTCTACATACAAAAAAATAACTTGATCGAAAAACAGAATGATCAGAACCTTAGATATCCAGCTGATTTAAATACCTCTAATATGGTTTAGATCTTATTATATCCAAAATAATCAGAATATTAACATGGTTTAGATTTCATTCTGTTTTTAAAATCCTTCTCTTTGACAAATAATTTTCCCAACAATCTCGGATTTTGTAAATCCTTATAAATTTCATAGTTTAAAGAGTCGAGTGACCGTTTAAATAGTGTTAGTGACATGGCAATACGACAATGTCAAAATCTAATTTAACTTTAACTACTCGCTCTAAACTAAAGGATCTTCTTAACCCCCACACACGTTCTCTGACTGTAGTTGGCAAAAACCAGTTACTAAACACTAAACCAATGGCTAATAATATCCCCCCACTACCCAAAAAATTAACCGTTACCTCAATAACCACGACCTTAAAAAACACACTAAAACGTTACAAAATAAATTATCAATTCAAACAAGAAACTTCTGTCGGAGTGTCTCTCTCACTATATTTATAATCCAATTTGGTCATTCAATTCCATCCATCAGAGAGAGAAAAAAAAAAAAAACAAATCACAAAATGTTTCGAGTGAGCAATTTCGTTGTGGGTCTAGCCAACACGTTGGTGATGTTAGTGGGCGCATCAGCCATTGGTTACTCGATCTACATGTTCACTCATCAAGGTGTGACCGATTGTGAATCAGCGATCCGTGCACCACTCCTCACGACCGGACTCATTCTCTTCGTGGTGTCGTTAGTCGGAGTGATAGGATCTTGTTTTAAGGAAAATTTCGCAATGGTTTCGTACTTGATCATACTGTTTGCAGGCATTTTTGCGTTGATTGCTTTCTCGATATTCCTCTTCTTTGTGACCAACAAAGGAGCCGGTCGTGTGGTCTCTGGCCGAGGGTATAAAGAGTATCGGACGGTGGATTTTTCGACATGGCTTAATGGTTTTGTTGGTGGGAAGAGATGGGTTGGGATAAGATCGTGTTTGGCCGAGGCTAAAGTTTGTGATGATCTCAGTGATGGTCGTGTTAGTCAGATCGCTGATGCGTTTTATCACAAGAACTTGTCTCCAATCCAGGTATTTTAAATTTATTAGTGTTTTTAGTGTTTTTGTTCTTGGATATCAAAATAACCGATTTTAAAATGTAGTTAATTTTTTTATTTTTATGCTTGAGTCGGTTTTTTACTCAGTTTTTTTTTTTAATTTTTAATTTTTTTTTCGTTTTGGATCCTGTTTGTTATTTGTTATTTATTATCCGTTAGTAATTATTTTTTAACATTTACAGTCGGGTTGTTGTAAGCCACCGTCAGATTGCAATTTCGTGTTCAGAAACGCAACGTTCTGGATACCGCCGGCCAGAAACGAAACGGCGGTTGCGGCCAACAATGATGATTGCGGTACGTGGAGCAACGTGCAAACGGAGTTATGCTTTAACTGCAACGCGTGCAAAGCCGGAGTATTAGCGAACATAAGAGAGAAGTGGAGGAATCTTCTGGTTTTCAACGCGTGTCTCATCCTCCTCCTCATCACCGTCTATTCCTGCGGTTGCTGTGCTCGTCGTAACAATCGGACGGCTATGAAAAGTGATTGTGCCTGATCACTTTAACGTTAATTTGTGTTCTTGTTTTATTCTTAGTTTTATTTTGCGTTTTGTTTGTTTTTAGTTAATCGTCTTTTCGTTTCTTAGGACAGTGTCATGTTTCGTTATAATATTTCACAACTCTTTTTTTTTTTTGTTAACCACGTTTCATTACTCGTACCATTCGTATATAACTCCTCTATTTTATTCGTATATTATCTTTTGGATTCTTAGGACAACGTCAAGTTAGCTTATTTTTTTTTTGTTAAAGGACAACTTCATGTTAACGCCACAACAATCATTATGAATTTATCACTAGTCATACCATTCGTGCATAATCGTATTTTCTAACCATTAAAACATATTAATACATGGTTTATTTTTCCTATTTTTATCAGCAACAATCAACAAAAACAAACCAACCAAAACAAACACTAACACATGCAAAACAACTACAGAAATTAAATTCTGTTTTCACCAAGAAAAAAAGAAATCAATCTTAATCTCCTCTCATTAATCCTCTCGTGAATCATCGTAATCCCTAATCTCATCAATCTCTCTCGTCGGCATTATCAATTTTTTTTATTTTTTTTTTTGTTCTCTAAAAGAAAAATTATGGAGGATCAGATAAGACAATTAAAAGACATATTCGATCGCTTCGACATGGACGCAGACGGAAGCCTAACGATCTTAGAACTCGCGGCGCTTCTCCGGTCACTCGGCCTCAAACCTTCCGGCGACCAAATCCACGTTCTGTTAGCAAGCATGGACGCAAACGGCAACGGTTTTGTGGAATTCGACGAGCTCGTAGGCGCCATCCTTCCCGACCTAAACGAGGAGATCCTAATAAACTCCGAGCAATTACTCGACATTTTCAAGTCCTTCGACAGAGACGGCAACGGATTCATAAGCGCGGCTGAATTGGCCGGAGCCATGGCCAAGATGGGACAGCCGTTGACGTATAAAGAATTAACGGAGATGATCAAAGAAGCTGACACAAATGGCGATGGCGTTATAAGCTTTGGTGAATTTGCTTCTATTATGGCCAAATCTGCTGTTGATTATTTCGGTTTGAAAGTTAATTCATGATCATCGTCAATTTCTTTCGATTATTATTCTTTTTTCATTCTCTTTAGTTTGAAATCGCCATTTGATAGCTTGGTAGATAGAACATTGATATAGAAATCAGAGAAAATAGTGTCTTTAAAGATCCAGGGACGATTCAAGAGGAGAAAAAAACTCAGGGAACACAAATATTCTTGAAATTTGAGGGAAAAAACGACAAGAAACCTAGAAGACAAGCTCATGGGGTTTCATTCCTTGTTTCAAAGAGAACCTGGCGCCAAGGTAAGTCTTGAGCTCTGGAACTGCTTCAATGGATTTGATCAGAGCTGCGTCGATGGTTTTCTGGTCTTCCTTCTTCTCTTGTGGGATCTCTTTCTTCTCCTGCGGTTACCAAAAAGATTAAGAGATCAAAACCATAGCTTACAGAGTATGTAATGATCCTTGCACTGATGATCAATTTATGTTTTTAAACTAGCTAGGGAATGAATGTGTGTATATACCTCTTTGTCAGATTCAAAGAACTCGCCTTCTCCTTTCTTGTTCTTCTTCTCAGCAACCTTGCCGAAATACTTGTCATCGAATTTCTCAATGTTGACTCCAGAAATGTCAACCTTTGTGGAAGTTCCAATCACGTAGGCTTGGTTCACACGTCTCAAGGGGACACCATTGATCTTGAATGGCCCTGTAAGGAGTGGAAAGCAACCAAAAAAAAAAATGTATGAACAAAGTTTCCAAATGGAACAACCAAAGCAAAAGCAAATCCAAGAAAGAAGAAACCCACCTGTTACAAGAAGCAAACCAGAAGAAAGTTGCTTGAGGAAGACAACTCTCTTGCCCTTGAATCTACCGGCAAGGATGATCAACACTGTTCCTGGAGTGATGCTGGATCTGTAAATTCAGACATTAACAACACTAAATTAAATATAAATAACAGAAATAAACATACGAAAATGTTACAGGATTAGCAAATCTCCATTTCAATATATCCTACAAAAACCATAGAAATTAACTATGTCAACGATCCATCCTATATTCCCAGCAGATCCCAAAACGTAAATCTACTACTACGTAATCAATCAGGAATCAAGCACACAGAAACATTTAGCTTCAAGATGGATAATTTACCTTAGCTTAGTAGGCTTTGGCTTGCGTCTGTTGGCGAGGGGTTTCTTGACGTCTTCAGCAGGATAAAACTTGGCCGGCTTCTCCACCGGAGCTTCGACCTTGGTCTTAGCGTCGTGACGGGGGAAAACGCCGCCGTTTTTGGCCTTAATAGCCCACAAACCCCTCTTGTGGTACATCTGTGACCTTGAATACGTGCCAATACCCCTGACTAGGTCAGGATTTCTGCTCACGGTCCTCTGCTTCGCCGGCATTTTTCTTTCTGTGTGAAGAGATTGTAAGTGGCGCAAACCCTAAGATCATTTGACCATGTCGATCTTTATATATGAAGGGAAGCAAAAACCCTAACAGAATCCGGGCCATAATTGGGCTTTTAGCAGATCGGTTTATCTCTAACCCCGGGACCCATAACTTTATCTGGGCCAATAAATTGAAAAATGGTTTGTAGATCTTTTTTCTTCTACAAGTTCAACGAATATGTNATTTTTTTTTTTTTTTTTTTTTTTTTTTTTTGAAAAGGGGCATAGTTCAACGAATATGTTGTTTGCAAATGCTCTCCTAGCTTACAATATTTTAGAGCTTATAATATATAGATTTTTCACCATAAAAAATAGAGATGAAGCAAATTGTCTGTGAATTTAAAAGAGAAAACAATAAGCAAAACCAAATGGAATACATTCTACATGATTAAAAAATAGTAAAAATAAAATTAGTAAAAAGAGGAAACAATTGTGCTATTGACATGTTCCTACAGAATACAGAATTACAGATGTTAGCAAAATAGTGGAGAAAAACAGACAACAAGAAGAAAGTTTTTGTAATAAGGAAAAAAAAACATCGGAATCTGATTAGTCTTCAAACTCGTTAATGCTTCATGTGTGTTGTTGTCCTTGGACGAGCAAATCCCGGCTGCACCAAAAGCCAAAACAAACATATTAGTGCGCAGACCACAGAATCTTGTCCAACCAACTTCACTGTTTTAGTGTTTTGATCACTGTAGCTAAGTTACCTGGAGCAGCATTGAAGGAGCTTCTTGATGAACAGGGACATAGCTTCTTGTTCTCCTTCTATCTAACGAAGGACTATTAGCTACAGTTATGTCCCAAAAGCTTCTCTTCTTAGCAGTTGCAGCTGGAGATGCAAACCTATGACTCGCGCTTTTCAGCTCCTTCTCCTTCTCCTTTGGTCTCAAGCTCCCTCTTGTGACAATCCTCCTTGTTTCTTTGCTTGTTTCTGGAGTTTTCTCGCTCTTTCTGCTACAAACATCTTTCGTTAACTCTTCTTTTTGCTTCTTCATCTGCAATCCATGTTCCCTCTTCATTCTCTCCATCTCCATCTTCAACGCCTTGACAGTTAGCTGAAGCTCCTTCACAGCTTCTTCCGCTTTTCCCTTTTTGGTTGTTTCTGGTGTGAAACATGTCCCTGATAACAGCGAATGCCTCGGTTTCTTCTTCTGCTGAGCTGTTAGTGCAGACGGTGGAGTCATAAGAGATGAGATCGATGGAGGTGTCTGACATATCTTGTTGTTATTTGCAGCTGCTAAGGTCTCTGCTTGAATGGTTAAGAGCTTTTGTTGCTGCTTTGCGAGCTGGACACGCAGTTCACGGTTCTCTTTCTGAAGCTCTAACAAGAGCTTGGCCTGATCATGCCCTCCTCCTTCTTCACACACTTGAACCACCTCTTCATTTACTTCACGTCCCTTCAAACGGATCTCCTTGGCTCGATCAGCCCAGTGGAGAGTGTTCTGTGTTTCACCGAAAGAATGATTGCTTGGACTTATGTTAGCAATCATCACCGTGTTGCACGAGCCTCCTAATGAGTCTTTGAGTAACTGCGTGAGCTTTGAGTTTCTGAAAGGAATGTGTTTCTTGCCTTCCACAAGCGCGTTAATGCAACTACTTAATGCAAGAAGTGATCTGTTGATGTTGGCTCCTTCAAGGGATCTAAGCGTCCTTTGATCAGTTGCTACCGCTCTTTCTGAGCCCGCAAGATCAATGAGAGATAGCTTCCCTACTCTGCTGATGATATTCATGGACGCATCTCTAGTCTTATACTCCACGATCACCTAAACAATCCCAACAAGATATCAACTTAAAGACATTCCAAGCCTGGAACCTGATGATACTATAGATTTGTGCTATCTGAAATTGAGAAAGATGAAGATTGACCTGAAGGATGGCGTGTGAGCGAGAAGATGTTTCATTGCAACGAGTTGGCTCGGTAGTTCTGTTGTGGTTTCCCCTTTGGAGCAAAGCCATAACCTGCAATAAACCATAACCAAAAATCTAAGCTTTTGATTTTCAAGATCTTTCAAAATCAGAATGCAATAGGTTAGAATAAGAAACCAGAAACCTCATCTGTGGAATAAGCTCTATATTGGGTGAGACCAGCAGCCACAATTCCCTGATTTTGAACACATTCAAAGAGAAGCAAATGAATGAAACCAATGTGTTGTTATCCCAAGCAAAAATAAGAGACAACAAAAAAGTAATGTCAGTGTTGTGTTTACCTGTTTATCTTCACGGAGTATGAGAGGTCTACCAGGTGAAAGCAAATCTCTAACAGTTTCATTATAGACCTCAAGATAAGATAGATGAACAACATGGTTCCCATCTAAGCTTCTCTGTCTGACCTTAGCAAACAGATCTTTGATTGCTAAAACCATCACACCTGGATTCTCCACTGTCCCTAGCATCGTATAAGTCTTCCCTGCTCCAGTAGCACCGTAGCAGAAAACCGAACCATTTCTTCCTTCAAGTACTGCTTCAACAAGATCTCCTGTTCTGTATAAATCAAAGAGAGAGACATCTAAACCTATCTTCAACCAAGAACTTGCGGCATTTTCATTTTCATTTTCAAAAGCTTGTTAATGAAATGAGAGACTGAGATGATGGAATGAGACACTTACGTGGTGGAATAGACATCTTGCTGTGTTGTGGTTTCAGGAAAAGAAGAGTCAAAAGTGAAATGACGAACACGGAGCCTCTTAAGCCTTAGATAGTCACTGTCATTCGTAAACTCCGTCAGATAGACATCTCTTTTGTTCAAAATCTTGACACAGCATCGTGACCCATTCTCTCTTTCCTTTTTCCCCATTGGTCTAAGCCTAGCAAACACCAGAATCCGACTCCCACAAGCATCAAGATTCTCCAATTTCTCAGCTTCTGTGACGATTTTTCCACCTGCATTTCCCATTGAGAGCTTTCTAATCACAGTAGAAGAAGAAACTGTGGGCTTAACTGGAACTGAATTGATCCCGAAAATCCGATCTGCGTCAGCTACATTGTTCTCTTTGGTTTCTTCGTCAACAAAGCTACAACCTTTACGGTCTTGGCGATGCAATCGATCTCCTTTCTTGCAAGAATCAAGCAGCTGAGTTTTAAAGCTCCGATCTTCGGGTTTTGGGGAGTGATTAGGATTCCTGAGAGAGAAAGAGGCTCTCTTTTGCTGCTCGTACAAGAGAGTTAAAGCTCTCATCTTTTCCTTAAGCCCTTGATGTGGATTTCTCAACGGAAGATTCAGATTTGTGTTTTCATGCCCATTTCGCTCCTGATTCATCGCCTCCTTAGATCGTGTAGATACCGGCATTGTCTTCTTTTTTCCTTTTCCCCCACGAATCTGAGATTATATCACTATCCTTTTTCCTAAACCCAAAACCTAGAAGATATCAATGGAAGTAGAAGGAGAAAGAAAGAAGATCTTTTAGAGTCAAAATCTATGACTGGTCAATCGGCGTTGCGACTGGAGAAAGTGGGTTGGTCAAAATTAAAGCTTTCGAAGTGTTGATAATTCCTAATCTCACTCTTGTTTTTGGATATTTTTCCACCCGAAGAAGAAAGAAAACGAAAATTAAGAAAATATAAGTAAAAGGATTTGGTTTTCGAAAATGAGAGTAACGGTCAGAAAATTGCTTTGTCAGCCCGAGGTTTGAGCTTATGAGGGCGGAGGGCCCACTTAAGAGTTTTTCTTCTTTTTCTTTTTATAAGTGACAGTGTGGCATGGGACACATCATTGCTTTCCAATATATTTTTTATTTTTTTATTATAAGTGAGAGTATTTGCTTTTTACGTTTTGATTTGGGAATCGAGTTAGATCCGAAATCAACCATTTAGGTTTGGTATAGTTATGGTTTGATTCTGCTTTTCTCTACTTAAATTAAACAAAAAAAAATATATTTGTAAATAACTAAACTTTGACTGTCCGATTGTATTTGATTTTGTTAGAGAAAAGTTTATGTTCGTTTTGTTGATACCGAAAACTGGTAAATAAACTGGTTGGTATACACCTGTTCAATGTCGGTTAGGTTTCATAAAAAAATATTATTATTTTTAGTTTTTCCTAACCATTCACATTTAGCAAAGTCATCTAATCAGATACATTTCCCAAATTACTAGATTAACTAATCACTATTTTTAGTTTTTCCTAATCATTCACATTTAGAAAAATCATCTCATTACTGTATTGTATTAGATTACCTAATTATAATTATAAAAAAAATAGT
Organism: Noccaea bulbosa; assembly: GCA_900406535.1. Taxonomy (NCBI): domain Eukaryota; kingdom Viridiplantae; phylum Streptophyta; class Magnoliopsida; order Brassicales; family Brassicaceae; genus Noccaea; species Noccaea bulbosa. The sequence continues at coordinate 10,622 of OVBJ01000178.1, read as the reverse complement.
CATAATTTAATTTAATCCATGTTAATGAATATAGAAAGAAAACTGACGAGGCTGACCTTTTTTATACTATTAAACTGGTATTTTTTAATCAAAAATGTAAGAAAATAAATTAGCAAAACCAAACCGAAGAAAGCCGAAACAAACCAGACCGAGCCATTCGCTGGAGTCAGTCATTTTAGCTGAGCCCGAGTCGAAAACTCCTCTTTCCCAAACACCAGCCGAGCGATAGAGCCAGCCTCTTCACCCTAGCTCCTCCCTCCCTCCGTCAAATTCGCCGACGAAATCCACCAGATCAGTCGTCGTAATGGTTCCTTCAGATCGACGGACTTCCGACTCGTAGGTATCCCGAAGCTCACACCTGCTTTTATCATTCCTTAACTCTTCAATCGGCTCAGATCTGGGGCTCAGAGATCCAGCGCCGATCCCCCTCCCTCTCTGTTCTGGCTGTTCCTGCTTTCCCTCCAAAAAATAAAATAACTTCCCCTCTCGCGGAACGGCTTTTTCTCTACGGATGGTTTCTGTTTAGGTCTTTAGTCTTGTTCCTCTCTCGTTTTCAAGTTTCCTCTTTTCCTCACTCCATTTCTCTCTCTCACCTTCCTCTACAAGCAGACTGCTCCTCCAATTTGATTCCCGTAATTATTGGATTGCATCTACTGTTCTGGAACTTTCCTGGGTTAAGAATCTTAGACTGGAACTTCAGAGGAACAAAGAAGCTTGGAATCAGATGGAGTGGAATGTAAACAATGCATTCAAAACCTACAAAGGTAATCGAAACTCTTTATTATTACTAGTATCTTCAATCTGATGATGATGTTTTCTCTCTTCATAGAGCTTATGCTTTGTGATAAAAGCCTGGAACTTGATAATCTGATGATGATGATGTTTTGTGGTCTCAGTGCGTGTGTTGTATTATTGACAGTTGAGACTCAGACTACAACCACTTTATGATCGTTTCTTTGTGATGTAGAATTGGAACCAAAAGCCATGATGGATATGACACTTGTTCCACACGCTGACCCCATTGACATTGGACTAGGCTCTTCTGACAAGGCAAACTCTGTTCCCCCTAAACGCAAGAAGACAATGACATCCGTCTATCTCAAATATTTCGAGACTGCACCAGACAGCAAAACCCGTAAATGCAAATTCTGCGGACAAAGCTATTCAATAGCGACAGCCACTGGTAACTTTTTTTTATCTTCTCAAGTCAATATTTCCCTTTTTTTTTTTTTTTTTTCCAAAGGTTCCTGATGATTCATATTCTGTTTTCCTCTGCTACAGGTAATCTTGGAAGGCATCTGAACAATCGACATCCAGGCTACGATAAGTCAGCAGATGTTGTCACCAGCTCTGTACCACAGGCAGCACCAGTTGTTGTTCTGAAACCGTCACAATCCAACTCGGAAGCACCGCAACTCGATTATGATCATCTTAACTGGTTAGTTCTCAAGTGGCTCGCTTTGTCATCACTGCCTCCTTCTACTGTAGACGAAACATGGTTGGGAAACTCCTTCAAGTTTCTCAACCCAGCCGTCCAGTTATGGCCGGCTGAAAAATATAAAGCCGTACTGCACGAGGTTTTCAGAAGCATGCGTGGGGATGTAAAGACATCCTTGGAGCATATCCAGTCCAAAGTTTCAGTCACCTTAAGTTTCTGGAAGTCGTATGAAAACATTTTCTATATGAGCGTAACGGGCCAATGGATAGACGATAACTGGTCTTCTCATAGATTGTTGCTTGACATATGTCGGATTCCTTATCCTTCCGGAGGCGCTGAGATCTATGGCTCCCTTTTGAAAGTCCTTAAGATTTATGGCATTGAAGACAGGGTTCTATGCTGTACACATGACAACAGCGAAAATGCTATTCACGCTTGTCATAGCCTCAAGGAGTACTTGGATGGTCAAAAGGTCTTGCCTTTCTGCTACATTCCCTGTGCTGCTCAAACTCTGAATGATATTATAGATGAGGGGTTAGCAACTATAAAGCCTGTAATCTCAAAGATCAGAGAATTCGCACAGGAGTTAAACGAGTCGATGGAGCTATCAGATGATTTCATTCAGTTGACTACAGCTTATCAAGAAGGCAACTGGAAGCTTCCCATCGATGCTTCATCTCGTTGGAGCGGCAATTACCAGATGGTCAACATCTTGTGCAAGGTAAGCTTTTTCAAACACTTTCACGCACATAAGTCTGAGATTTTTGTATCTGAAAGGCTTATGTTGGTGCAGGCTGGCAAGTCCTTGGACTCGGTGATTAGGAAGAACGAGGATGCTCTAGAGAACAGAATGTTGTTGAGCTCTGCAGAGAAGAACGCGGTGACCATTGTCCACAATTACTTGGATTTGGATTCGTTTCACAAAACGACTAACGACATGTGCACGAACAAGGATCTCACGGTCGGTCTAGCTCTGCTCTTCATGGACAATATATCCGAGATGATCACGACTTGCCAAAAGTCATGCCACAACCCTGACTGGCTAAGAACTTGTGCTGAAAACATGTCTCAGAAGGCTAGAAGTTACAACACCCAAGTGTGCAACGTGTTCACGTACATTACAGCCGTTCTTGACCCGCGCATCAAGACAGAGTACATTCCAGAGACGATAAATCTCGAGAGCTATATAGATGAAGCAAGAGCACATTTCCTTCGTAACTATTCTTCTCCTCATTTCACATCTTCCCTGACCAGCGGGTATCGTCCTCAAGACATAGACGAAGGAGGAGGAGGAGGAAACATCTCATTCGCAGAGGAAATCGCTAGAAGGAAGAGAAGGGGAAGTATGAGTAACAATGTTGTTGACGAACTGACTCAATACTTGTCAGAGTCTATAGTCCCGATGCAGACCGATGTGTTGGACTGGTGGAAGGCGAACAGCGGAAGATACCCTCGGCTTTGCAACATGGCTCGGGATTTCCTTGCGGTTCAAGCAACTTCCGGTGCACCGGAAGAGATATTTTGCGGTAAAGGCGAAGAGATTGATAAGCAAAAGTATTGCATGCCACATGAGAGCACGCAGTCTGTTCTTTGTATAAGATCATGGATTGAAGCCGGTATGAAACTGAAGTTTAAGTCTACTGAGATTGACTATGAGCGGCTTATGGAGCTAGCTGCCACTGTGGCAGCAGATAATTCTGCCGGAGGCTTAGACAAGAATCAACATAAGTGAGATTATTTCTTTAGTGTTTGTACTAAACAACTATCATAATTTAGTTTAAATTTGTTTAGCATGAAACTGTTTATGTGGATATGTAATTTTACAGCACAGTGGTGGAGGATTTGTAAAGACAAATTGGAAATTGGAGAATTTGTACATTGGTTTCTTAGCAAGTAGGTAGTAGTGAAAACAATGGATGTAACTTTGAAAGTTGTTTGAGCCAACTATCTTCTGTTTCACATTTATGAAATATAATCGACAATCTCTTTGTCCTTGATGACAAACTCAATATCTTTTCTTTTCTTTTCTTTTTGCATTTGAATAAAGATCAAAAATTCATAAGTGACGCTATCCTTTTTCATTTCTTCATCTTCCATCTTTCTAATATTTTGCTTTCGCATGCGGTCCATCCTTTTTCCGGGTATTCAAATGGGCCAAAATCAAAACTCATGAATACCACCATTATTTGATTAAAAAAAACAGTTTTTATTTCAAACTAAGTTAACTAAGTTAACTAAAATTAAATTTTCAGAAATAACACAGATTATTTTGTGAAAACACATGTTTGTTTAAATTAAATGAAATAAATAAAATAAATAAATAAACATTATGTTTGAAAAAAAATTATAATTTAAAATCTAAATTTTCTACATGATACAGAGTTTTCAGTTAATTTGATACTGAGGAGGATGTATTGAAAGTGAGATTTGGAGTGATTTAATGACAAATTCAGTGTTATTCAAACTTGAATTCTAAAAACCTTTTAAAATCCAATGTTATTGAACTTGTGATTTTAAAATCCACTTTTAAATCCATTGTTATTAAAAATATTTTTAAACGTGGATTTAAAAAAAAAAAATTGATTTTAGAGTGATTTGGAGATATTTCCTTGTTAAAAATAAGTGACTTCAAAGATTTTATGTGAAATTTTAGAATATTTTAACTAAAATCACTTTAAATTCTATGATTCACGCAAAATCATTTAAAAACTCCCTAAAAATCAAATCCCAAGTTCAGTACACCTCTTTGAGTTTGTGCTATTATTAGAAAATCAAGTTAGTATATACTATATAATGCTACATTTTTAAAAAGAAGACTTAAAAAACAAGAAGACCCTTTGGAGTTTCGAGGCTACTGTCTTGTGCCCAAACTTACACATGGATTTTGTCGTATCGATGATCGCCCAAGGACTGAGTTAAAACCAGTTTGTCTATAGTAGATTTTCTCTATCTGAATAACGTGAATCTAGAAATGAGATGATTACATTTGCTTTTGTACGTATTTAGGTATATGCGAAGGGAGAGAGCTACGACGCCTGAACATCTTAAATTAACATGGAGACACTTGCTCGATCTCAGAGTGACGTGTAAAAAACATGGACCCAGGACTTCATGCAAACCTCCTACGTGACACAAACCTTCGTGCTCGCTCCACAATATATGCAAACCCAATCACGGCAATCAGGTGTCAGCTTAACTAACCATATACGTTATTTGAAATCATGCATGTTAGAGTAACAGAAAGAAAAAAAAAAAAAAAAAAAGGCAGTGATTTAAAGACTGGATTAGTACCCCAGTTTATTTTTATAAAAACTTGAAATTATAATTAACCCAATAAAACTGATTAAAACTCAACAAAAACTCAAAAATCGGCCGGGTTGGATCAATAAAAAAACCGTATTTTTATTTTTATATAATAATTTTTGGATTTATAAAGAAAAGTCTTTTTAAAAAAAAAACATATTATATGAGTTATAAAATAAAATAAAAAGAAAAAGAAACATTATATCATATAAAAAGAAATTTTTATCCTTGGTTCATAATCATATCTTTATAAAATCGCTCCTCTAAATTCACTTGAAAACAAGAACAGAATGTTGACTTATTTTTTTTTTGTAAAACAATGTTGACTATATTAGTGCGTTATCTAAATAACATGCTGGAAAGAGGAAACTAATTGATTGTACGAAATAATAATACATATAATAAAATACTGATTCTTTTTCGTTTCTTAGATTTTGTTCGTTTCAATATGTCCAAGTCCAGTGTTTGAGTGACCAAGTTGTTGCTTAATTAATCTATTTCAGTTCGTCCAAAAAAAAAATAACAATATATAATAATATTCTAATTCAAATGCGACTACCTCTGCATAGGTACTACCTTCCTGGAATTTTCAGTTCTGTGTTTCGTTGCCTATTGTTTCTTAATTTCAAAAAGTCTAACGGTTTGAAAAATATTTTGAATCAAACAAAAAAAATGTTAAGATTTTCAGTCGTAATTGGAAAAGTCTCGCACTCCATGTTTTACAGTTGAATACATTCTGACAACGACTCGTACCTTTGCGGTTTTCAGTTTTTTCTTTGTTCGCCATTTCCATGAACCTAAATTAAAATTTTCACACGGGTTAATAAGTTTCGTTTTATTTGCTGCGCAATTCGATGAAACTTTTTTTTTCTTATTCGATATAATTGAAAATTATCATATGGGGTTACTATTTGTTTTCCGTTTCTTTTACTTGGACCGACCTATTTAGTCAAACAAATATCTCGATAAATCTAAGAGAAAATTCAACGGGATTATAATTTAATCGGTGTTCCAAATCTTTCGGCACTGTAGTATAAATTTTGAACAAATTCAGGTCTTGGAATAGTAAAAATAATAGCTACTTGCAAAGCAAATTTCGATTAAAAGTTAATTTGGTAATTCGCTTTTCGCTATTTACCAGGACTATTAAAACAATGTTACACTCATATGAGTATATTTTTAATAGCTTTGCAAGTAGTTACTATTTTACCATCCCAAGACCTAAATTTATTCAAGAATTTATAGTATAGCGCCGAAAGATTTACAACACCAAGACATATAATATTTCTTTGCATGTAGTTATTCTTTTTTATTCGAAATTTGCTTCGCAAGTAGTTATTATTTTTTTCATTCCAGGACCTAAATTTATTCAAGAGTTATAGTATAGCGCCGAAAGATGAGGAATTATTAGTCCTGGTAATTTTTTTTTTCTTTTTTTATTTTTTTTTGTAAATTTGATGGTCATTATTTTATTTATAATTTTCGTTATTATCAATAGAAGATCAAAAACCAAGACATAAGTTATGCTAATATAGTTTACTCCGCAGCAGCATCCAAAAAAGTTGTTGGAAAAAGTTCTATTATATAATATCTGAAATGGCGGTCTTATGCATGGCATAGATATTACAGTATATAATAGCTTTCTTAGACTGCTAGCATTATTTGTTGACAATTTTTTTTTTTTTTTTTTTGGACGAACAAACAATTCTTTTTTATTCAACGGAATTTTATGAAAGATCAGACGTCGTCTATCTGGAAAATTTCCACTGGCAAAAGTTAAGCAAATGTTTTAAAAATTAAAAAGAAAAATCTTGCAATATGGAATCAAAATGTACCACGTGTCAGTGGCTTGAAACGACGTCGTTTGGAGCTGCCACATGTACAGCTACAAGCACGCATAAATAAAGATGGTGCCGCTTTCTCAAAGCTTCTCACTTTGCTAGTGAAACGAACAACCCATAGATATAAAAAAAGGTTCACTCTTTAAAATCTCTCTCTTGTGGTAAGAAAGACAGAGCAAGTAGAGATCTATCTCTGTGTCTTCTTGTTCGTTTAATGTTAAAACGATCTCGAGTCTCGCAAAAGAACAAGATGTCGATAAGAAAAATCTACCGATGTCTAAATTCTTTAATCAAAAGATCATGTGCTCAATCTTTATGATCATACGCCCCATTTCACACTCTGTTTCAACTCTCAGGTTTTCAATTTTTTTTTTCTCTGTGTTCTCTGTTTCACTTGAGAACAACTCCTTGGATTGAAGATAATCAGATCAAGAAAGCTAAGAAGATTAATCAAGAATGGTGCGGACACCATGCTGCAAGGCTGAATTAGGGCTTAAGAAAGGAGCTTGGACTCCAGAGGAAGATCAAAAGCTTACCTCTTACGTTAACCGTCACGGCGAAGGTGGATGGCGAACTCTCCCGGAAAGAGCTGGTATTTATTTATTATTATTTTATGGATTCGTCTTTTTTTGAATGTTCAATGTTTGGCCTTTTATGGTCATTATTGCTCAACTGTTTTATAATAATAAAAATGCTTAAAATGGTATAATTAACAGGACTCAAGAGATGCGGCAAAAGCTGCAGACTGAGATGGGCCAACTATTTAAGACCTGACATCAAAAGAGGAGAGTTCACTGAAGACGAAGAACGTTCTATCATCTCTCTTCACGCTCTTCACGGCAACAAGTTAGTCTTTCTCTCATTTTCTCCGTCTCTCTCTACATTTCAGTATTTTTTTTACGTACGTTTATAATCCCTAAATGAGACTACAATAATGTTGAAAGTCTTGTGTTCTTCTAGTATTTAAATAATATATTTACTTTGCACAAAAAATAAAAGTATATATTTACTATTCACAAAAAAACACTATTTTTAACTAACGAAGTTATTTGGTGTAATAAAAAAACTAAACGAAGTTATCTTAGGATTGAAAGTTCATACATTGTAATTGATGTGGTCATGAGTTAATGACTAATAGCGTGATCTTACGGTGTGGAATCAGATGGTCTGCTATAGCTCGTGGATTACCCGGAAGAACAGATAACGAGATCAAGAACTACTGGAACACTCATATCAAAAAACGTTTGATCAAGAAAGGCATTGATCCAGTTACTCACAAAGGATTGATCTCGGGCACCGGCAAATCAGAAAGCCTCCCGGAGACCCTGGAGAGACAAAACGTTAATCAGACAATAGCAAGTGATGTCGATGACCTTGACAAAGAGAAGGCGAAGAAGAACAACATGAAGTCGGGATTATCATCGGCTAGGCTCTTGAACAAAGTAGCTAATAGATTTGGAAAGAGAATCAATCAGAGTGTTATGTCTAAGATTATCGGAAGTAGTGGCTCACAGATTACTACTAGTCACACTATTACCACTACAAGTGTTTCCGTTGACTCCGAATCAGACAAGTCAACGAGCTCTTCCTTCACACCAACCTCGAACCTTTTCAACCAGATGAACGTTGCAACAACTCCTGTTTCATCGATCTTTGTCGCTGGCGGTAACGGTAACGCTAATCCTACGTCGTCTTCGTCCACGTTCTCTGATTCCTCCGTTAACGATCCCCTAATGTACTGTGATAATTTCATTGGTAATAACACTGATGATATGGATACAATCGGATTCTCGGGATTTCTGAATGATGAAGATTTTATGATGTTGGAGGAGTCTTGTGTTGAGAACAGTGTGTTCATGAAAGAGCTTACGAGGTTTCTTCATGAGGATGAAAACAACGTCGTCGAGGTCACGCCGGTCTATGAACGCCAAGACACTTTTGAGGAGATTGATAACTATTATGGATGAGTGAATCTTCTGATGAATCCCACTTGATCATGTCAATATGATCAGAATTACCTAAAAACCATGTCGATGGATATGTTACCGTACGTGATGATGATGATGATGATAATAATAATAACAACTAATGATGATGATCAACCAGGCATGTAGCTTGTATTTTCAATATCTATGTGTTTTTTTTTTTTTTTTTGTGAGGGTGTTTTTTAGTTGTTCTCTACGTTTGACTTCGAGTGTTTCGTTTGAGATGGATAAATAAAGGATGATCTAGTATTGTAATAATAAGTTTTAATCAATAAGCGAGTGTGTCTATATTAGTATCCATAAGTTGCGAACATGCAAAACAAGTACCAATAATAGAGAACCTATAAGTCAACTTGAGATTTACGTTATTCTTATTTTACCTTTTATATTTATGTGTTGTATGTTCCACCATCGCTTTGGTGGCTCATAGGCTAAGATTAATTAATCAATCGAGCAGGTTGAAGACAAGATGCATATTTTTCTTCTTTTCTGAATCATGTTTCGGCTGCTAGAGAAAACAAGTCACAAGACAAGACACGGATGGCACACCATCAGAGAGATGTTCGACGAGGTCATCAATGACTCGATCGTCTCTTCTCCGGAAATTTTCCCAAAACGGTAGGACGCTAACACATGAGCGAATTAATGAAGGATTTTTGGAGAAGTCACTCCTCCAAAAGTCCTATAGAAATGGATGTACACCTTACGTCAGGTTCCAAGAATTTTGTTCCCGAATCACACACCCTTACTATTAAATCTCAGCGTGCAGGTCACTCACGCACGTATCAAACTAGGCGCAACCAGGCAAATGATCAGTACGGAGGTGCATGAAAAACTCACGCTCCCTTGACATATATTACGTGCCGCATAAGCTATTCCATTATGCCAGGTAGGTATGGGCACAACTACCCGTTACTTGCCCAAAACCTGTGACTTGTCTTGTACTCGCCTTGAAAAATTAATTACTTCGAAATTGTTCCAAGCAAGGCGGGTCACAAGTCGGAAAATTTTAATATTTGCAAGTACAAGACAAGTATCAAGTCACATTTTTTATTTCGATACTTGCCCGTTAATTATCAAGCCTTGTTTTCTTATCATATCATCACTCATTACTCTATTATGAGTACGCCTAATACATTTTTTCTTTAATAGAGTCCATTAGCTAAAACGTGAGTTGAGGCAAGGCAAGTAATAAAAAAGTTGGTTGAATTGGATTGCGAGTTGAGGCAAGGCAAGTAATTTGAGAGTATGCTAGATTTTGACAAGTCACAAGCAAAACAAAAAAAATTTACAAGTCAGCCAGATTTTGGCAAGTACTTGTCAAATACAAAATAAGTACAAGTCGACATTTCTATATTTTTAACAGAGCAAGGCGGGTCACAAGTACACCAAAAAGTTTGGGTACTTGGGCCGTGCCTAGGCCTAATGTCAGGACAATCCATGGTAGTCATATATCAGTCGAGAGCAGCTAAAAGTCGGCCAACCAGTGCTTCAAAGCTAAGCACAACGTGACATGTATAAGCTAAGCACAACGTGACATGTATGAGGTAACCTCGATCAAGATCCGCTTTACAAATATGCGTCAAAATTAAGTTAAACATGTACTTTATTGTTAGTTATGTTTTATGAGTTTTCAACTTATCAAAATCGTTTGACAGTGAGTAGATTGGCCATGTCTCTTATATATCAATATATCATTCTAGGTCCGTCACACTTTCAATGTGGAAAAATCTTCACATCATCTATAAATGTTCTTCAATCTTCACATCATCTATACAGATAACAGGTCACCTGCTGACTTAGTCCAAAGGGATACATGTCTTTTTCTGTTTTTGATTCTCCGACCAGTTTTGTGATCTTATTATATTGTTTAAAGCGTAAAATAAAGTGGGAAAACGTCCTCCTTTCTTTCGAAGATTGCCTTGTCCTTTTTTTTTTTTTGTATCCTAGTCGAATGTTAATGTCGAATGACAGCATCGTCCATCTACGGCACCACATCTGCCCGTCACTACAACAAATATGGGCATTCATAGCATATCACAATAGCACATTTTC